>JBBPCY010067728.1:0-12212 GCA_037974405.1 Brachyalestes nurse
CCTGAGGAACTCCAGTTTCCTGTTTATATAGTAGGTGACATGCTTATTTCCTGTGACCCTTGCGTGTCACCTGACTATTGCATGTGACAGTCAGCACCTTGAACTCTTTGTCATGTTCCTCAGACAATTCCTAAACAAATGTTTGAGGCAGGGCAGGGTGCATTATCCTGCTGAAAGAGGCCACTGCCATTACTGAATACTGTTGGCATAAAGGGATATTACTTGGTCTGTAATAACGTTTAGGTAGGAGTTGAAAATAACATCCACAAAAATGCCAGGACCTGTGGATCCCCTGTAGAATATGCAGATTCACTGCCTCTGGCTTGCCTTCTTCCCATAGTGCACTCTTCTCCAGGTAAGTGACACACACACACACCCGGCCGTCCACAAGGTGTAAAAGACAACATGATTCATCACACCAGGCCACCTTCTTCTTCCATCACTCTATTGTTCAGGCCTTTTCGATGGGCACTCTGACCGGCCTGCAGCTACGCAGCCCTATACACAGCAGGTTTTAATAACACATTCCTGTCATAGCAAACACAAAAATACTGTATGTTTGTATGTGAATGTGTATGTCTGTGTGTGCGCGTGTGTGTTTGTATGTGTGGATCTCTCTCCATATGGCAGGTGTCTGAAACTGTGCGGCTGGCAGAGTGTGTGCCGGTTCTGCCTCGCTGTGGGACACACAGCAGTTGGCGTCAGTTTCTAACACGCCGAATCAATAAAGCATATCAAATCCCAGTGACCAGCAAGTCAACATCAGCAATCCATCAAACAGCAGCACATCATTCAAACCACCGGCAGAGGAGGCCTTAAAGAAGAGAATGATCATAGAGAGAGCAAAAAGGGGGATCATTCTTAGGTTACCCAGCACCACAGATGTGACTGATTGATGGTGTGTGTGTGAAATCCTCAGGTGAATTAGAGTTTTTACACCTTGACAGCAGGGGGAAAAGGCTTCATTGGAAAACATCATTTGCCTTACAAATACTTACTATGAGGCGTATCTCTGCGCTTCATGACAGGCACCCATGCTCACTGAAAGGGTATTTTTTGATGAAAAGCTCAGCAACGGTAGCCATGAGACCATCATAATAGAAGCTCATGAGCTGGGTAGAGTCTCAAGCTTGATAATGCACACTATCTCTGCACACCCGTCACAGCTGCATGCATAATGCAGCACTCCGTGCACTCAAAGGAGTTATAGTGCACGTCAGTCACAAGTGCCCAACATATAGGGCCATCTTATTTAAATGGATGTTTTAATACGTTTAAAGATTTTCAGCATTTTCGACTTAGGAATGTATATTTAATGAAGAATTTGACTGATTTTTGCATAATTCATGTGAAATATTCCACTCCAGAGAAACTAAGTGAGAAATGTTTCCTATGATGCCTATTTATGGAAAAAATATATACATTTTTTTAAACTAATACTGACAATGCTGAATTGGCGGTTAGCAGTATTGTTATATGCAAGCATGCATTAGTATAAACAGTCTGGAATGGAACAGAATGGACCCAAATGCAAAGTTCAAAAAGCTGATAATTTTATTTCAACATGCATAAAATGGTCAAAAAACAAAAAATAGGAACAGGCAAGAGTTTAATACCAGAAGGCAGTACCACAAACAAACTAATCTGAATCATCATGCAAACAAACTGAATCAAAGAATCCAATAAGGCAAAACAGAGCACTAGTAAGGCAGCTGGTGGGGCAGCTGGTGGCCTGGTGGTTAGGGAGTTGCCCCTGTGATCGTAAGGTTGTGGGTTCAAATCCCAGTAGCACCAGTGGCACCACTGAGTTGCCGTTGAGCAAGAGACCATCACGCGCTGCTCCATGGAAGCTGTGTCCTGGCTGCCCACTGCTTCACTTGGGTGAATGGGTTAAATGCAGAGAACAATCTTGCACTGTTCACACTGTGTGCTGTAGTGTGTTCATGTATGACAAATGGTCACTTTACGTTTAATGTGAACAACTAGCAATAGAATCAAAAGCCAGAAACAAATTGGTACTATTGGTATGCAGGGTAATCCAATGGCAAAATCATGCAAAGTGACATAGGCATACAGAGCGGTATTTATACTGAATCAGAATCATGCCAGAATCATGTGTCTAAAACTGAATTAGATCTACTCATCAAAAGGTCTTTTTGGAGACATAGAATGGTTCAGTTTCATTGTGAATATCTGAAAAGGAGTTGGGACTATGGGAACTGAGCATACTATAGAAAAGGCTACAAATATATAAACTCCAAGAAAGCTCAGGGGATTCTGCACTGATGGACATGTAAATGAATGCAATTCAGTGCATCTGACTGCCCAAATTAAGTGTTACTCACTAAATGTTTATACATTCATATCCACTGTCTGTATCTGCTGTATGTTGACTGTACTTACTCGTAGCCAGCGTACAGCTGTTACGTGTGTCTTATTCGGATAGCCACTGTAGATTAAGTTAATTGGATGCAACACATGGATCACCTTAGCTTGTTTCTGTTTTGTCACTACCGTGAACAAACAATCCAACAAACAAAATGTCAAGAAGCGAAGAAAGCACAACTGCTGCGTTGTGGGTTTGTGGGACTTTGGGTGTAGGGTCGGGAATTATGCGCCTACTCTACTGTAGATAATGAAGCGGTGAATATTCATGTCCTGGAGATAATGAGGCAAAATGGGAATAGCATCTCTGAATGCACCTTAAACTTGTCATCAGAAAGATGCTGCCGGAGAGAAACACACTCAAAACACTCCCACACCTACGGCAGTCTCACCAACTTTCTGAGCTGAGAGGCTTTCCTTGACCCCAGAGCCCTTTGATGACTCATAGATCAGGCTCACTGGATAATCCTGACCAGCAGGGGGTAGAAATGAGTTAGCGGAGGTGGATCCCAAGGCCCCCACTGCCTTTGAACTGCCTGCTACCTGCTGCTCTGTGTGCATAAATAGCAGGCAGCTTGTTAGTCTTGAAAATATGCAAAAATAAGTGAATAACTTTGGTGAGGGATGTAGGTTTTAAATGAACAGTTCAGCAATAGAATCAGATTTACTCAGTTTTCTGCTTACTCGGTATGTAGTTGACAAGACATTTTATTCAGTAGTTTGGCTCTTAATTTTGTACTGGAGCTAATGATGCTAACATGCATTAGCATTGTGATTTGCATATGTGGCTTTTGACCCTGTATGACAAAAATGGATCATCTTGGAATTCTGGCTTCAAGATGCCTGCTACTTCAGACTGTATGTCCTACATTTGAAGCAGCAACGGAATAATAGTCTGTATTTCAATGTTCACCAAGCTCTTCTCTAGGCCAATGTGAAGGAAAAACATTTCCATTCGTTTTGACTTCTTGAGCAGCAGTGAGCCTTGTGCACCCACACCCCTGCTAACCACTCACCTGTTGTCCTTACTTTGAGTTTCTCTGCATACTAACCACTGCATGCCTTGGACACCCCAAGAAACCTGCAGTTTTGGCGGTGATCTGATCCTGTTGTCTAGCAGCCACAATCCGTCTTATTTGCAAAAATGTCTGCATGCCAAAAGAAGGTTTAACTGACCTGAATATTTCAAGCACAAACATCTAGCAAAACATGTTCTGTGTTGTCTGGTGAATTAGTGTTCTTGGTTTTCTCAGTTTTAATACAGTAATCACTTATTTTGTACAAGCCAGGGTGAATTCCATTGTCACAAAAAGAGAAATCTGTGACTTTACTTTTTATTTTTTTGCAAATAATTATCATATTACGGTTTGCTCCATTTAAAGTTACATTTAGTTAAAAGCCTATGAACAAACTTTTGAAGCAGCACACTAGCGGTACATCTGTGGGCTACTGGGGGCCACGGCACTCAGGTTTAAAAACACAGCAGTAGAGGCTGTGTCAATCAACACAATACAGTTTACAGTTTAATGCAAAAATAATCTTTTGTAACTTTTAAATGTTAACCTTTGCTCTTTTTGATCAATTCCATTCAATCCAGTTTCTCCTGAAAGAGACCTCAGCCTTCTCAGTGCTCCTCTACCCAGTCTTGGACCAACCCCAATAACCTAATTTGCATATCCGCCTTATTCCAGCGACCGAGCTGCTCTTCACTCTTTCTTCTGCGTTACAGTTAGCTGTGTTCCTAGCTCAATGCTAACTGATTGCAGACCTGCGGAACACATCTGCGAGCCATCCGAGAGCCTTTTCCAATCATGCTGGTGAGCGGGTTCACACGCGAAGGCTGCCTCGCTGCCCTTGCCACGAGCAGCTCATCAAGGAGCTTGATGAAAGGGCCGTAATGAAACCTGCACTCATAAATACAGCCCAGGCATGAAGAGGCCAGTCAGAGGCTCAGTCTTTCAGACGACATCATCCCGGCAACGCGTCTCTCTAAAGGCTGCAATTAACTGGCAATTATTCAAAGGGAACTAATGTGCAATTGTGGTTGCAGGGTGGATGGTGATGGATGCCGTAAGGTTAGCGTTGACGATGCAAACAATTCAGAAGCGAAAACGCATGAAAACACTTGAATAATGGAAGCGGCTGATTGTTCAGCCAGACTTTCCTGAAGCAAGTTTTGCGTGTTTAAATAGACTTTCAGGTCTAACAATTAAGGGGTTTTTTTTGAAGCACCTACTGTGAACTCAACGTTTGTTGTAGACAATGGCATCTTCACACTCCACACTTTGATGGATTGTACTCGACGTCTGACACCTCGTCTGACGCACCTAATGGAGCTCTATCAGCAATATCTTGTTTTAATTAGGATTTAATTATAGGTCCCTTTTGTTGAAGTAGACAACACATTAACAGGCTGATGGCCTAAAAAGCGTTCTGAATCCATCCACGTGTAGCTGTCCCATTTCATAATCTGTCCATGAGCCCAGAGTTCTGATGAACTCCTATAGGGCTTCAAGGGGCCTCCGCTAACGAGCAGCCAAAGCCATAAGCCAAGACGAGTCATTACGGACGGAAAAAAGCAGTGCCGTGCCGAGCCCTTCTAATGGCGAATATGCACTGAGGTTAACATCATGAGGCGACAGAATTATCCAGATCCATTTGAAGGGGGCGAAAGAAAAATACCATTAGACATTAAGGCAAAACACTGAGAGTAAAATGTGCACTTCATAAAGAAGGCCTAGCTGGACTTTGGCTAAATAGACAACTAAAAAACTCATTTTGTGTGTGCTGTGGGGGCATAAGAGTGAAAAGGCAAAATAACCCATCTCCATCCACATCAAGTGCTTGATTATATGAACATTTCCCATCATTATACCAACAGTTATTAGCATTTGTGCCTATTTGCTTTGATGGGATTGGGTCAGCAGTGCATGCACTTGTGTCCTGGCCTAATTTCACTTCATTGAGACTTTCTTCCAACACTCAAATCTGAGCTAGTGAGTAGAGTAGTACATTTCACTGATTTGGCAAACCACAATAGAAACACAGACTTTGGACGCATTAACACTGACTGGCTCACAGAACCACCCACTACTGACCTCTTGTAGCAGTTATGGATACATTCATAGACATGCATTCATAGACAACAATGCACTTTAGGAAATCACTCTGGTAAAAAGTGTCTGCTAAATGCTATAATGTGTCACAATCCTTAAAAAAGGCTATGAGAAAGATCATAATTACAGTCAGCTTTGTGTTAATAAACTGATAATTTTACAGATACTGTACACAGCTTGTTGTTCTACATAATTGGTCAAAACGTTTTTTATGATACATACTCAGTGTTCATATTCTCAAAGCAGCGACCTGACAAATGTATCACAGTGATGAAAACATTCATTCATCCATTATCTGAGCCACTTATCCTTTGCCAGGGTCGCAGGGGTGCTGGAGCCTCTCCCAACAGTCCTAGGATGAAATGCAGAGAAATAATAATAAACTAAAAAAAGGTGCCAGTGATGCCATTTTTGAGTGATGCCATGAAAGAACCACTGCTGTTTGCCTAAAGAACCATTTCTGGAAATGTAAAGAAATGTTCCTTGACAATTTATGGGTGCTTCCATAAACTTTTACACGTGTGGGGGTTTTGTAAACCTTCAAAAGATTCTTCACACTCACACATCTCATTTACAATAATAGTTCTCAAAAGAACCTTCTACTGGAAGGTTCTATAGGGAACAACATAGTTTTTCTATGGGGCTGCACACCATTCCATGGGGGTTTTTTTATGTAAGTCTATGGAGAGTCTATTATCGGTATGGTTCTACAACATTTGACCACTAGACCTAGCCAGGTACTTTTGACAATTAAATCCAGTCTCTGCACACACATACAGAAACACACATACACACACACATACACACACACACACACACACACACACTGCACATGTATGTCTAAGCACATTTGTCCCAGGGGCCTGGGTCGATATGTCTGTTGACTGCACTGTACGAAGAAGGCGAGAGATGATTGGCTGATTGATCAAGAACAAATCTGTAACTTCCCCAGAGACGTTTTACCGCATGCCAAAGCAACGATGTTCGACCACAGAACAACACATCTCGCCAGGGTCAACAGCAGGTTACATCGACTCCCAGCTACAGTAAAAAGCAGATGCAGGTGCTTACAAGTATAGGTGTTTCCCTCAGTGTGTACGGACTTGAAGATACTCTAAATGGAACTCAAAACGCACAACTTTTCTGTTTTTCTCATTTTCTGCTTCAGTTCACTCCTGTTCCCATAATCCCCTGAGTACAACTACCACCTGCCTCACCAACTCAGCACAAGTGGGACATTTTCAGGGAATGCTCCAGAGGACCCTTATAACAGCTGTATAGTCAGGTCTTTTGTATTTTTGTTGTCAAAAGCCTCATCAAATTAAATCTGTTAAAACTGTAGCAAATATTGCTTTTATTTGGACATTATAGACCTTGGAATGCAGAAATAGTTTTTAACCTTGACTTTTGTTTTGTTTTTTAAAATATACTAAAGCTTTTTTACTGATCGTACTAGAACATTAGAAACTGGCCATATTCCATTAACAAAAAAGGGCCTAAGGCATCAACAATAACAGCGTATAATAATATTAGTAATTATTAACAAAGCCACAGAGCTGCTCTTGGTTGAAACTGTTGAATGATGTGCCAAATATCCTCCACCTTTTTTGCTTGTTTTGTGGCAATAAATATATTTTTCTGGATGTTTTCACACAAGGGGAGCCGGTCACCTTTGTCCTGCTACCTTCCAAGTTGCATATCTCGGCGGGGAAAGCACTCAAACTCCACAGTTGGGTAGATCTTCAGGCGACCTTTCCAACAAGCCCTCATTTGTATTTTTAGTCCGAGTAGATCAGGTTTTCCCAGTCGGGTGTCCCAAAACTTTTGTCACGCAACTTTCCGAGTTGCATTTTTTGGCGGGGAATTTATATTAAAAGAAAAGAGCCAAATACGGGTTTACCTTTACATTTTCTTTAAGGGTAATGGGATTACAAATTTTTTTCTAATCCTGTCCCTGCTACTTGCTATTTTTGCACAATTATTTATGGACGTCCACCTCAGTCTTTGCATTCCTTTGTATTTTTGGGCTACATGCTGTACCTGTCCGTCTGTATGGTGGACATAATATGGTGGGTGTTTCTAGGAAAGTACAGGGTAGGTGTTTCTGATAAAACGGCCGGTGAGTGTCATGTCTATGTATTGAGTGTAATGACTGTGCATCAAATGGCTCTCTGAGTGTTCCTCTATATCTGATTCTTATCCTTTTTGTCTTTCCTGACAGCTTCTGCTTAAAAGCATAGTTATTTTATTCTTTAATTCAAGCTGTCCATCATTCTTACCCTCTAAGCTTTTGTTATGCAGATGTGAGATCTAAAAACAAAGCTCACCATTGGCTTCAAGTTGGGCCAAAAACAAGGCCCAGATACTAACATTTTTTTAAGTAACCTTGAAATAACAGTAGAGTTGACTTTAAGTGCAAATAAAAGTAAAGGCACCTTGTTTTACTGTATTCTGTCATTTTCGGCTAATTCACTCGACCTGCACTGAGAAGATGAAAGTAATGAGGCTCAAAGCCTCGTTGGAGAGCACATGTAGGCGCCCTTGCTTTAAGAATGTGCCCTCCAGGCCGTGGCGGTGCGGCGGCGGTGTGGTGCAGTCCCACACTGTGTTGCTGGGCTGAGGCGGCAGAGAGGAGGAACACAGGATAAAATTCACATCAGTCCACTCCCCGCTTCACTGAACCGCCATCTGGATCTGTTATAACCAGAGGGAGAGAAAAGAAAAAGAAAGAGAGAGAGAGGGAGAGAGAGATGAGAATTTTTTTACCTCTACAATCCTAAGGAACTCTCTCATGGCTAAAAGCATAAGACCAAAAAGCAGGTTATTCAATAAATGTAAAAAATAATTTGAAATAAATAGAGAGAGAGAGAGAGAGAGAGAGAGACCGAAAAGAGAGAGGGGGAGAGAAGAGAGAGAGACAGAGAGAGAGGGAGAGAGCGAGAGAAGAGAGAGAGAGGAAGAGAGAGAGATAGCTGAGGTTAATACATAAATTAAAAAAATAATTTGAAATAAGTATACAGAGACTGTGTGTGTGTGTGTGTGTGTGTGTGTGTGTGTGTGTGTGTGTGTGTGTGTGTGTGTGTGCATGTGTATGTGTGTCCTCTCCTGTGTTTTTCTTCTCACATGTATATAAATAAATAAATCTGTAAATAAATAAATCATATTTTCCCTCAAGAGAGAGAGGGACACAGCGTGTGCATGTATGCGTGTCAATAAACAAACACATAAATGAGGAGTAAAATATTCCCCCTAAAAAAATACAAGTGCTGTATTTTTGTCAAGTAAATAAATTTCCTTTTTCAACCAGTAAATCGTATTTTCTTTGCTTCAAACTTTTCCTTAAAATATATCAATTAATAAATAGTTGTTTTTTGGGGGGAAGAGGGGATTTTCTGCCCAGTTTAGAAGCCTCCAACTCCTCCCATTAACCTGGACTGCCTCGTCACAACACACCACCAACACTGGGAGGGTGAAGACGGGTACATTCCTCCTTTGAGTCTGTTGCTAACACGCTTGGAGGAGACCACTAATCACCAGTTCTAGCATTGTGTAGAGTGATGGGATGGTGGGAGGCATCCTGGAGATACTAAAGCACGGAATCACAGTGTGAACCAGAGCTACTCTGCATCTCTCAAACAGCAACTCGTTTGACTAAAACCTAATGATGTTATTTCTAATGTGTGTGTGCAGTGTGTGGCAGTAAGAGTTATCAGGCAGTGTTATTGGTCTCATGGATTAATAGAGTTCTGCAGAGTCTCGGTAAATCAACAAAATGCTCACTGCTTCATTCTTTAAATCACATTTATATCCTCTCTACAGCATGAAGTGTGACCTCTCCCCAAACACACACACACACACACACACACCAGGAATCCACTTACAGTAAAAGCGAGTCCCAGTGCCCTGCGGTGCACCTGCACTCAGAGCGGCTGTGAAGATTAAACCCACCAGCCAGTCCAGTGTGTATGTTAGAGAGAAAACTTGCATGATGGGTGCAAATACTCTCCTCTACATCCACACTACTCTTTCTTACAAGCTGACTAAGTGGACTTTCCATCCGTGTGTGTGTGTGTGTGTGTGTGTGTGTGTGTGTGTGTGTGTGTGTGTGTGTGTGTGTGTGTGTGTGTCCAGCTGCTTCTACATCACTGCCATTTTCATGGTCTCCAAATATTCAGCCCTAATAATAAAGATTTATAAAGCAAATGTAAGCCTGGAGCATTGGCAAACTGGGGAGAACACTGTACCCTTAAACTGGTAAAGAACCTTTACATCATGAGTGTTTTAACATCTTTCAAATATCCTTCAATATTCTTCATCTCATTTGCAAAAACAGTTCTTTTACGGAACACGATGTTTCACTTTACCCATGCTATGAACCACCACTACCCACCAACACTGAGCAGAGTCTGGGGAAGTTTAAGGGTCTAAAAGAAATTAAAGGAAATTATACAGAGTGGAAGTGAGGTGTTTGAGGCTAGTGTGCTTGTGCTCTGAAGGGGGGTCCACTCTTCTTACCTGAAGATCCCCTCGAACCCGCAACCACTGTCCAGACAGCCCGAGCGTTTGAAGAAATTTAGAAGATAAATAAAAGAAACAAAAGTGACCATTTCCAGTTCCTTCAGTGACGGATTCAAAATCAAAAGTCAAAGTGAACTTTATTGTCACCTCAGCTAGGACACAGAGTAAACACATATAAATAATCTATAAATATAAACTCTAAACTAGAAGTAAAATGTGCAGGCATGTGCAAGATGGTGGAAGGTCCAAAAAAATTGTTGCATCAGCATTCAGGTGGAAAGCAACAATACTGAAATGCAAATGTGTGCTTTATATGTGCAAAAGATCAGCAGTGGTTCAAAATGAATAAATATATTGTTAATCTATGAAAATACAGAAACTCTGAGACAGTGTCCAAGAACAGGTGCAACACGGATGTGTTTTTGCATGAAGCTGCATGTGCATTTATAAAAGTTCAGGTGTTTGTGTGCATGTGTGTGTGTGTGTTGAAAAGTCTGAAGGCTTGTGGGAAAAAGCTCTCAGACAGTCTGGCCTATCGGGTTTTGATGCTGCGATACTGTTTACCAGATGGGAGTAGTGTGAAGACTCCATGTGAGGCCTGTGATGAGTCATGCACAATGCAGGGCTCCTCAATTTGAACACAAGTTCTTCCACAAAGAATCCTTCCACTCCCAACCCCCTGTTTCCAATCAAAAAGGCTTCTTTGAAAACACATCCCTTAACTGTATGGGTATCACAGGAGAAAAGAGACCCCTCCCAGTGGATGGAAACTGTCGTGTCTGAATCTGAATATCTGAATGCAAAAGAAGCATCACTGCAAATAGGATGTTGCTCAGGACCCCAAGATATTCAGAAAGGATCACATAAAAGCAATTTAATAAATTGTTGAAAAGGAACAGATTTAAAATGTTGCAGCTTTAGTGGTTTAGTAGCATAAAGCCACCTTTCCACACTGATTTGATCAAATCCAGACCATAACAGCCACAGAAAGCAACGGTGAAAGAGTCTCTTGAGAACAGAATAATGTGGAATAGCTTTGATATCAGTGCCAGCTTCAAATGCAGGTTCTGGCATGAGCTTAGATGTATAATCCAATTTATACACCCTGCAACATCCACAAACATTACCACTGAATAACGTTTCTCACCACAGCCATTGGCAGCAATGGCCAAGCCGAATCAAACCAGCAGCGAGAATCTGCTGCGCTTTATGTCCCGCGCAGACATTTTGGATTTGATGAAGTGAAAAGGCATATCCATGCCACAGCCATCACAAAACTTTGGAAAGTTTTGCACAACCAGCGCTGAGCAGCTGGGATAATGATGTCTGGGACAAGTCTCAAAAGCACATTTCATCATCGCGCACAAATAAACAGAGTCTGGAGGCCAGGGATGGATCCCAGGGGGTTAGAGGAGTAGTTCAGCAAAAACATCATTTACACATTTCCTCTTACTCAAAATGTAGTTGTTTAGCCAAAACATGTTTAGCATCTGAAGTTAGCTTCTTTAGTTTTGCTCAACTAAATGCTAAGCTGACAAGTATGGGAGTTTATAGCCCAGCGATTTAAACTGCAGGCCTGGGGCATCGCAGCCTTGCCTGTATTGAGCTAATAAGTGATCTCAAATAGTCTCACAAATACAGTTTCCGATACAGTGCGACAAACGTGTCCATTAAACACAGACAAAATGTCAGAATTCAGGTTTTGAAATGGCTGCTCCTACTATTTTTAATTTTGTTGGGTTAGGGTTAGTTAACAGTGTGTCAAACAGTGGCAGCAACCGCATAAGCAAGTTTATAATAGACTTCCATTTTTTTAAACAACTCTGTATAAATCACTGGTTGAGATGTACGCAGTCTTTCAGAGTGGTTGTAGAGAACCTTAACAGCTCCTTACCGTGGTGATAAGAGGTGTTTGTGCCATTTTTACTTTCTGTTATGGGTTCAGTTTCTCAGGGTTGATCTTTTGTAGGTGCAAGTATTGAACAGCTTTGCTTTAGTTTTTAAGAACTGCTGATAATATTTCTCCTAATTTCCAAATAAAAATGTTGCTCTTTACAGCATAATTTTACAGGAAATCAAAATAGAGACAAATAAAAATAAGAGAAATTATGCAGTGTTTACAGAACTTGAATAATTCAAAGAAAACAAATCTCTTGTTCTCTCTTAAACAAAATGGCAATAATGACCTTTGAG
>JBBPCY010067739.1:0-12211 GCA_037974405.1 Brachyalestes nurse
TTTCATTATATTTTTTAAACAAATTTGCCCAAACTAAAATGTGCAGGAGTTGCACTTTAGAAACAGGCATTAAAAAAAATGACAAGCAACTGCAAAATTTCAATTAAAAAAATGATGTCCTGTAAAAATTGCTTTCCACTAGGTAAAACAAGTAAAAGGTGATTTTACGAAAACTGAGTGAGTTTTGGAAACTTGCTCTTCAATTAGCCTTTAAACTCATGAGGCTGTGCAAGCTGCTACAACCCTGATCCTTTACTTCATGCACTGTACCTACAGGTAGCCGCACATGACAAGGCCTGATTTTACTCCCTGGAGCTCATTAGGTGGCAGCACTGAAACTTTGCACTGCAAGCATTAAGGCTTGCAAATGTATTTCCTTGTTTATTGTCAGTTATTTATACATCTCTTCAGTGAGGTACAGTTTTCAGTGAGTGATGATTTCATATAAACGCTGTCTCTTTGAGCTAAAGTCGTTAAGCAGCCCTGATTACAGTTCTAATCTATAGTCAACAGCTGCTCCCTTTATTGCTTAATATGTCTCTAGTTAACAATGTGTGCATGCTTTTTTGCACACGCCTAATTTTAGACACCATGTACTCATTTATATCTTCCTCGTTACCTTTATTTACTTTAGTATCTGGAAAGCGCTGCTGCTGTTCAATAGCTAATCAAATTACGCACTGCTGCCGGCCGGATAACCAGACATAGACATGGAACGGAGGCATGTGTGCTTGTGATAACCCGAGAGGATGCTATTGCAAACGGGGTCATATTTTAACCCTTCCAGCATCAAATGCTGTGATGGAATTTACTGAACCTTGCACACAGAAAAGCGGACCCATATTTACAGTATGCTGTCAATTCTGAGGATTTTCTGCTGGAGCCACGTGGGCGGTTACAATGGAGCTGTCCGTGGTGCTGATCCGTGGCAGGCCGCCTGCTGAGGTGCTGAAAGGACAGCGCTCCAGAGCACAAAGATCTCCAACATGCTGCCTGTGCAATTTGCTTAGTATTTACTTAGCAGGGGCTTAGAAGGTTCTACATTTCATGGAAAACAGCATTTGCATGGGCTGGCAGTTGCTAAACTGCCCAACCAGTCACTTTTATGTTTACCATGTTTATTAGAGGTGGCATCCTCTATTGCTTTCGGGTCTATATAAAGTATCAGAGGAAAACTAGATGCATTTCCTGAAGAAAATGTGGAGGTTGATTATGTGGTTGCAATAAAGCCAGTGTTTGGAGACACCCAAACATTTGTTTTATGGATTATTTTTAATGAAACCACAACAAACAGCGATGTATTCTTATGTAACTGACCTTAACATAAGAATGCAAATAAATTGAACATAAAACCAGACCTCATCTATCAGCTGTGTGGAACAGAACTAAGGCTACTGTGAGGTAGACTAGCTGTAAAACATCAGTAATTTTATACTGAAATGTAGAAAACAGAAAAAAAAACAACGTAAAGTTTTAGGACTTGGTCAGATTCACAGCTGTTGTGTTCTTTTGCTTAAAAATAATGAAAACCAAAGTTGTTTGTGTGATAAAACTAAGCAGTAAGTGTTGTAAGCTAATGTTAAAAAAGTATTGTCCTATAATTGTAATTCCTACATTTTAAGTTTTCAGAGCGCACATAATTATGTTATTTGTTTAATTTTTGTGTGTATAATTTTGCAAAGTTGCCAAGTAATTACTTATCTTACAGCACATCGTTTCACTGTTCTACTTTAGTATGTACACAAACAAACAGAAATATTACATCATTTTAGATAACATTTGAGACAATGAAGAAAAGGCTAAAATCTAATTCCAGACCTGTTGTTTTTTTACCTTTAAAAGCTCACTCAGAAATGGATTCTGCACAGAAGAATCCAATTGTATGAATCTTTCGGGAACCATAGAACTATGGCACTTCACGAAAACCTCTTTCTGGCACTCTTACTTCTAAGAGTGCAGCTATTGAGCGAAGCGTGTTAATTCTTATTATGTCAGCGGTGTGTGAATATTTTGCAGTACATCTTCAGAGACAAAAAAATGCGATAAGAGCACTCTGTTTATAAGTAGAGCCACATTCAAGCTTTAATACAGTCAGGCACGCTTCTCAGCTGAAGTCAGCATTGAGTGGAGGGGGCATCATATACATGTTTTGTTTGTAAACTCCCACACACACATTTTTGTATAACATACATTGTTCTGAAGATAAACACATACACACACAAAACAGAGAGAGAGAAAGAGAGAGAGAGAGAGAGAGAGAAATGAAAGAGATATCAAGAAAGAAAGACAGATAGAATAAAATAAAAACAGACGTGGATAAAGAGAGGAAGCGAGCAAGCAGGGCAGAAACACACAGAGCAAGGAACGTTTCTGCTGTAAGTCTCTTTGTACCCTGCAGTTTTTACAGGACTTGTTTATCATTTCTAATTAGCGTGTGCACCAAACTTGATCTTGCTTATTTCACCTTCTTTGGAGGTTTATTCTGATTAGTTGATAATGCCGTGTCTCTGTCTTCAATTTCACTGCTTTAAAAAGCACGTTCGGCCCCCCTCTTTAAAGCCCTTTCATCTGAATTCCATTATAAATCGCGGCTTGCTTTTATATGGCATCTCAGGCTTCCCTCTCGCTCCGCCATGCAAATGCCCTGCGAGCATTCTGTGATCAGGGAAATGAGAAATTTGCAGGCAGTCAGCACGGAAATAGCCGCAGTGTGTAATTATAGTGGTACAGAGCTGGAGTTCTGCTCTCTCAGAAACAGAAATAAGAGACTACTGATTTGTTAAATAGGCTGAATTGCTTTGCCGAAATATGAAAGCGAAGTGTTTCCGAAAGGCCCGGCCCGCGAACTGCCAAAGTGCATGCAAAAACATTTGGAGCCCCGTATTTTTGGACACGTTCGCCTGGGACTAATTTGGCATTCCTCAAAGCTGTGTGTTGTTTCTCAGCGATTCTGATTCTGCCTGCTTTGCGCAGTCGGCTTTGACATCAAATCCAATACTGTTTGAATAGAGAGGCACAAAAGTTGAGAATCACTGTTTTCAATCATGAAAATACCACATTATTTAATATTCTGCTTCTCCAAACACTTGAAATACTGAATAAATCATCTAAAAGCACCATTGCTATTGACTTGTTATTGACAAAGCCAAGCTTGGCACACGTCCCACCACAGTGACTGCTGGCACTTTTCATGCACCAACAAGGATTGAGCCAGATTAAGTAGGGATTAAGTAGAATATAGAGCTAATCAGGGATTTGTTTATTTTGGTTTTATAATAATGGCACAGAACTGTGCTGGTGACGTTCCTAATAAAAAGAAAGGTGTCAGCTTATGACAGTGTGATGTTTAAAGTCACTGAGATCTTCACTATGGTTCTTTCTGCTGCCAGCGGTTGTCTATGGAGATTGACGGTTTGGCGGAAACACCTGAGCTCAGTCATCATTAGGGATGTCTCTATACTTTTGGCCACACAGTGTACATTATTTCAAATATGCTTGAGCAGAATTAAGTGAGTGCAAATTTATCAAACATCAAACCACTGCTCTACAGTAGCTCCACTGTAAAAGTTCTGAATGCAGAACAGCGTTTTTTCATGAGTAGGTGAAAGTTGAGAAACATTGAAGAAAATTATAACAACAGATTTGGCTTCCCTCGTTTGTCTGGCCTGTGCCATTGTAACCAAAGACATTCTTATTATGGTTGTACATTATGGCTTATAGCGGTAAAAACTAAAAATGAGGTTTTGATATGGCATAGATATATCTCCTCTGGCCTTCTCACTCATAGACAATACTCAGAGGAGCATAGAGGAACTCTTATATTCAGGGGAGACTGATTTCCGAGACACTGGACAAGATCGCTGCCATTCCTCCCAGAAAGTCCTTTCTTTGCTCTCAAAATAAAAAAAATAAAAAAACACAATGAAACCATTAATGCTTAGGTTCATTATGGAGCCCATATTCCTTCCAATATTTGATTAATCACCTCCTCATAGACAGGAGTGGCTGCAAATAAATCAGTCTTTCTAATTAAGAGAGAGTATTATCTTGCTAGGAGAAAGGCCAAAAGAGAGAGAAAGTCGTAGCTGTTAATACTGGGGCTGAGTAATAACCTTTCTGATGATGGCAGCTCATGTCCCATTAAGAGACGGACCTGCCTCCCTAATTCTTTTGCTTAATCATTATGTCTGAGCCGAATGTCTGAGGCTGATCCCTGTCGGCCTGTCAAATCCCCGTACGGAAAAGATCAAGAACCAGGCTGGAATTACAGTCTGCATATTGTCTCTGCCATATCAAAACCTCATCTACTTTTTCATTTTTAGTTTTTACCACTATAAGCCATAATGTACAGCCATAATAAGAATGTCTTATCACTCTTTTTCTTCTTTTTTTGTAGCTCATTCTAAGATATTTGTTATGACGGTGAATGTGGCAATAGATTCCTTCATGAGAAAGCAGAAAAATATGGGCCAGATGCTAGAACAGCTAAGTATGACTTTTTGTGGTATTTTGCTATTCTACTGGTTACTTACATTGGCCTTGTAGCTCCAGTTCAAAACTACAGAAGCTCCTTGGGCTAAAGAGGTCACTATGTTATTTGTTTTTTTCCCCCAGAATCATTCCTTTACAATTAAACCGTAAAATTTGTCTCAGTCTCACAGTGAGACCAGTTGGATGGTAAAACACTACTAGAAGTTCCTCAAAGGTGATTATTGCCATTTTGTTTAAGAGAGAACAGAGATTTGTTTTCTTTTAATTATTCATGTTCTGTAAACGCTAAATCTCTTATTTTGATGTTTCGTCATTTCCTTTAAAATTATGCTTTAAAGAACAATAATTCTCCTGGAAATTAGGAGAAATATTGTCAGCAGTTCTTAAAACCGAAGGCAAAGCTGTTCCGTTCATTACTTTCCTATTAAATATAAAACCTGGGAAACAGAATTTTTTTTCAGTATCCGTTTATCTAGTTCTAGCTATGGTGCTGCTCTGGTCTCATTACAGATGCTTGCAGTAGCTCCAGCTACATTGTAATATTGTACGCCAAATGAAGAAATATGAATGTCAAGGTTAAAATGGACTGAGGCAAGTAAGTGATAATTTAGGCTGTTTAAAATTTGGTAATTGGTGGGTTTCAGGGATTGCTCCAGTACTGAAACTAAAGAAGGAAATCAAATATGTCTTGGGTGAGCAACTATATGAGCAACTACATTTGAGACAAGAGATGAAACTGGATATATTTGTGTGTATATATTTTTGCAAACTCATTCTGTTTATCCTGCCATTTCTCTCTCCCCATCTCATTTCTTTCCAGAACAAATGCTCACCAATGTCCCCACTCATCCCAGGCAGAAAGAACCATATCTTGGCACAGTTCAGGCTGGCAGCTGAAAGGCCTATTACAGCTGCTCCACTTCCAGCGTGAGCTGGGCACAAGCTTCAGGAGAATAAGTCCATACCCAGCAGCTGCAGCTAAACGCCTGCATGCTGAAATCAACACACTTCATTGTTTCTCCACAGTCTCCGAGGGCATTGGTAATTCTGTGTTGTACAGATGCCTTAGGCCATAGGTTCTAAACTAACACAGGCTGTATTATTAAGAATACATTCTATGATGTTCACTTGTGTTTCCACTCACTGGCCACTTTATTAGAGACACCACCACTGCGTTTCTGTTCTCTGGCCACTTTATTAGAAACACCTCTATTACAGCTCCATTGTAAAGGCGTATAGTTACAGTCTGTAGCTCATCTATTGTTGAATAGTTAGAACTTTCTTCGGCAACATGAGCTGTACTGCCACACGTTCCAAAAACACCAATGTCTGTGTATGCATTCATTTCGCAAAAGAATATCCATGCATGTGTTCCTTTTGTGTAGATCAGGCTAACAAGATTTCCAACTTAATGCAATTATTCAGCAAAATGAGTTTCTCCATCATTCTGCTTCCTCCTGAACGCAGTCCCTGCTGCCACCTCTAGAGGAATGACTTTGCAGCAACAACATCAAACATTCTGATATAAATCTACTGTTCTGTCATCAGAGAGATGCGAAAGGCATCTCCTATTCTCTTATATCTGCTTTCATATTATGAAATTAGTCTACTGAATCATACTATTGAGTTGTTTCTTTGTCATTTTTTTCCATTAGTGCCCAGTGTATTGGACTGAATGTAAATGAGGAATCCATCTATGTGTTGTGATCTTTAAATTGCTTTTCTAGCTTTCATTTGCAAATAAAATGGGAACATGGAATTTAGCTTTATTTGTATATATGTATATCTGTTTTGTATATAGGTTTCGTTTCAATTAATACCTTTAGTTTCAAAGGACAATGCGTCTTCTAATTTCTTCTCTTGTTCTGTCCACTTTAATATCTAATAATGCAAATTTCTTGCCTGTGGAATTTCATTATCTTATCTTATCTTATCTCATCTAATCTTATCTTCCATTAGTCTCATAACTCCAGTGTGAAACTGGCCAATGAGGATCGTGGGTCATTTTGGAAAATGACGACATACTGACTGTGTGTCATACAGCTGTGGACCAGCTCTGCATCTTTTCATCCTCGGTCTTTTCCTCCCTGGAGCCCGCGGCTACCAGACAGATTGAGTCAGGTTTATTTACCTGAGTGTGGGTTAATTGCACAGGTGACTGGCTTGGCCTTTGAGGCCAGGCATTGTTTGGGTCTTGACGTGAATCATTCAAATTCCTAGGAGAGCTCCTTTCGAGCGATACGACAAGGGCAGTTAGATCATTACGACTGATTAGGCCACCTACACATTGAAGAATTGATTTGAAATGACCTCTCCGTTTTGGGAAGAAGAAACAGTACAATGTACAGGTCATCTCTTAGAACATGGAAAAAGTAAATGTTTATTTTTCTGTTGTGTTTGAACCCGTGGACATCAGTTACCGGTGCAGTGGTGATAGCCTGGTCGCCATGGATACCAAAAGCCTTAGCAGGGTGCCTATTCAAGTTGGAGTACTCTGACAATTTACTGGAGTAATAATGAAAACACCAATAAAGGAGATTCTTGAGTGTTCAAATTAGTTTTTTTTTATTATTGAAAAACAAGTACTTATTTTTCATATTTGCAATCACAGTCTGTAAATGTTTTGAGCAGGCATGTGTATATCCTGTATGAAGACATATAAAGACGGAAGACATGTTGTGCACTTTTCTGTGTAAGGCCCAAAATTTGCTTTACATTGCATTTCATGTTTATATGATTTTGGACCTAGACCGGAAGACACAGTATACACATGACATTTTGCGATGGTTGCATTGAGAAGAATCTAACTACTATTAATGCTGTTAGAATTGGGCCTAATTATTCACTCCTGTAAACTGTGAATTCATGCTGCAACTCATGTCAAATTTACTATCAAATTTACAATTTAACATATACTGCCCACATACTCAGGACATGTTTAGTCATCCTTTAAAGTGTTTTTGAAGTTACTGTGGTTTGATTTTATTGGCATATTGCCAACTTACTTTTTGTTTTTCAAAGTCCTGCATATTTCACAGTATTGCTTTGTCATTTGTTTAGTTATTAATGTTTTATTGTGTTGTGTATCTGTACACAGTAGAATTCTGAAAGTCTGAAAGGCTATGCATTGAATATTGTGTATAAATAAACGTTTAGTTAATTATTCATACCTATCATTACTTAATAAAGAGTCAAAATAAAACATCTTCAGTATTTGGTTGATAATTAACTGATAATGAATTGGGGTGGGCATAGTGTTGTAGTTTATTTTGAGAAAAGATAATAGTAGCGTTTTGTTTTTGGAGTAATTTGGAGGAACTTGTTGGTGGGACTAGGACTAGAAAGCTACCTCACTTACAGGTCCAGTCTCAGGGAGATTAAGTAAAAAGGGCTTAGGAAAGAAGAAAAGGAATTGGAATACCCAAGGAAGTGAACTGTCTCTCTCTGATTGGTAAGAAGGATCATGAATGCCTTGAATTCTTGTGTTTTATGTCTGGAAATCCTTTTTTCCTGGATGCAAATGTAATCTAGCAATGTACTGATTGAGCCCAAAAAGGTATTGGACTATAAGTAACACTGGGTTTCCACGAGGGAAGTTCTCAGAATGGTTAAGCCAACACACTGACACACATGAATTCACCAAGAGAATTTCACTGAAAATTATGAACTCATAAATGATGTTCACAAATCCTTGCTTGGGAAACTGCACCGATTTGTGAGATGTGAGTCCTGTGGGTCCAGTTTAACAAAGGGAACCGACAGAACCAAATCAGGTCAAGTAAGTTTATTGTCATTTCAGCCAGACACACGCAGTACACAGTGAAATGGTTCCTCCAGGACCAACACAAGAAAAAAGACAGAAACACCACACGTCTACATAAGGGCGGACAGGATGAAATACACAGAGAAAAGAGAGAGAGAGAGTGAGCAAGAAAAGAAACAAAACAACAAGATGGGACAACTTTTAGTTCAAAGGATGTTTGGATGAATACACTATTAGGTCAGAGACTGTACTGTGCAAAAATGCAGAATTGGGTAGACAGCAATAAATAATAACTGTGTAAATAATAGCAGCAGAAGGACAGAAGCTGTGCAGTAAATAATAAATAAAGGGTGTTTACAGCAGCAGGGGTGTAAGTTGTGATTGAAGTGATCCAAGAACCTCTCTGGTATCAGTGATCAGGCACAGAGAGCGGACTGTGAGGGAGGGAAAGGCTTTTGTGAATTGGCTTTTACAACCATTCACACATTTCTGAGGATTTCTGGCATTGAGATTTAAATCAACCACACACACACACACACACACACACACAGGATCCAATTCCAACTTCTGTTTGCTAAACACTGGTCTTATTTTTACACAGCCTCCGGCACATCTTATATTCCTCAGCTTTGTGTTCATATCTTCGCCAAGCCCACAAAAGGCCACAGCTGCTTGGAAGGATGGAAAGAGATAAAGACGTATACATGCTGCTTCTTGTTCTTAAAGAAAACAGACCACCTACTAGCAATGTGCAATTTTCTGTATTGTCAAGAAACAAGGAAACAGAAACACATTTCTTTCTGCGAGTTCGAATTGAAATGCAGCTCAGTAACATCGTCCGCACCGAAGAATGTTTGCTCCCGAAAATTGATTCCACTCGGCGGGGATGGAAATGGTTGTGGCTGAATATGACTTTGCAAACTTTATGGAGATTAGACTGTGACACATCCCAACACCAAAGAGAATGAGGACTGTACTGAATAGAACAAAAGCGGAAACCCGCGGTGACGGCAAACTTAATCGAGTTGGTGACGAAATTCTTGCAGGATCTTAAGTATTTCACGATTTGAAAATCTACGAAATATCTAAAACAATGAGGCATCATTTCAGGGCCGTGGAAATAGACATTGCTCTCCAAGTCCTGCAACCAGTTTAACACTTATCAGCTGTCGCGGGACTTTACGGGAAACTGCTGGAGGCAAAGCTGAACCACCAGGTTTTGTTCTAGTTCTAGTTCATGTTCAAGGTTAGTTTATTGTCATCAGTAGCTGTATACATGCAGCGTGACATAAGACATCATTTATCCACGGATCATGGTGCAATGTAAAATAGGTGCAGGTCACAACTGACAATAGACAAACAGTAAACAGACAGTAAGTGTGGACATTATGTAAACTTTCTGGAATGATGTGTGTTGCACTATAGGCAGTGTTGTGCATAAACGCGTTCATTGAACACGTTCCTTTTTTTAGTGAACGCTGAACTGAACGAGTTGGTTTACAAATTATTAACGTAACCGTGAGTGACATTCACTCTCGCGAGACTGAACGCAGTTCACGTTCTACATTCGCAGGAATAGTGATGCGAAGTTCGGCTCTTTTCAGAGAGTGGGCTCTTGTGGCACGGCTCCCAAAGAAGAGCAAGTTCTTTTGGCTCCCAAACGGCTCTTAGTTTATTATCATCATCTGTAGCCTCATATTTTAGCCTAATATGAATGCCTTGTGTGTTGATAAAAAAGTGGGGAGCGGCTCTCACTCGAAGGGAGTCGGTTCTACTGATTCACTACAAAGAATTGACTCTTCTGATTCACTACAAAGAATTGACTTCTGATTCACTACAAAGAATTGTCTCTTCTGATTCACTACAAAGAATCAGTATGGCTGGTGCTGCAAATCCGGAGCTGTACATTTTCACTAGTTTGATATGGTTTAAAAAAAAGACAATGGCTGTTAGTTTATTTTCAGTTATGTTCTTTTCTGCGCATTTTAAAAGATAGGTCTTTGTGTTAATGTTTTCTGAAAAATCCAAAACAAACAAAAACGAACATGAACTAGTTCATTTTTTCGTTCAAATTTTTTTTAATGAACTATGAATGCGAACTAGTTCATTTTTATTTGAATGAACTGTATTTTGAACTAGTTCCTTTTCAGTGTGAACTGGCACAACCCTGACTATAGGTATGATTACTACACAGGAGGCATTTTAAACTCAACTTAATACATTACCCTTAAAGAAAATGGAAAGGTAAACCCGTATCCATGCTGTAGAGTTTACACTGAACTCCCGGAGTGCTAGAATGTAAATAGACTGTACTAAAATTCAGGCATGCGTGTTTTCTTTGGTATGCACTGTCATTTTCTTTGGTATAAGCAGGTAAATGCAGTAATAAATTAATTTAATTTAAACTAATAAAATACAGGGTTTAAGAGGAACAAAACCAAAAACTCAAGAACACTCCGAGAAACACTTGAGACGCTCCACACTGAAACTGTTCTGATGCGGGAATGCTGGACTCCAGCTGCCAGAAATGCATCACAGGGCAGCAGCCAATAAACGGTTGCTTTGTGTTCTCTTGACAGTACTAAAAAATTGATAGTTATATTTTATATGGATATTTAGCTGAATTTACATTAATATTCATGTTACATAATTGGTAAATTATATTTTTCTTAATAATTGAGCACTAAAATGCATGAAAAATTATATATTGCCACAAAAAAAGCAAAAAGAGTGGAGGATATCTGTGAATTTGCGGGGGATTCCACGAACAATTATGAGTTCAGTTCAGTGAATGCCTGAGGCTGCAAACTCTGAACCATGATGTTAAACAACATATAAACATGAAATATACATAGTTAAATAACATCACTATGTATTGTTATTCCATGTACTGTCAGTTATATACATATAGAGTGAATGGAATATTATAAAAGTACAAGCCAATTGTTGTTTATAACAGGACTAGTAAACAATCCCTAATTAATTGAATACAAACTCAATAATTTCTCTACTACAAATAACGATACAGATAATATCAGTAGACTTAAATGCATGCTTGTGTACTACAGACTTTGGATTTTAAACATAGCACTACCTGACAACCTCATAGTTAATTCACTAGGACCTAGCAGCAGCTTTAGAAAGTATTTCAGTGTCTCCACAAAGCTGAACTGACACACAATCTTAAAACAATGCAACCTTTTGCAAAACAAAAAATGTGAACACATCATGAGATTTCTAGAGAAGGCATAATCACCCAGCCCAGCAAGGTAGAGACAGTGCAAATATGAAGACAGTTACTTATCTTTAAAATCCTTACATTTGCTTTTTGGAGAAATAAACTATGAATTTAACAATTTCCTGTGACATGCTGTCCAATTCACCTTCCTTGCCATTAGGGAAGCTAGCGGTCAGAGCCAAGTTTGCTTAAGAATTTCTCTTTGTAGGATGATTTCACCCTTAGAACCAGTGTTGGGAGTAACGCACTACAAAAGTAACTAATTATTGTAATGTATTGCTTTTTGCTGTAACGCGGTAATGTAAGGCATTACAGAAAAAAACTTGGTCATATTTTACTCAGTAGAAATGTAAGTAACACACATTACAATGCATTTTTAACCCGGAATGAAGTGATGTTTTTTATTTTTCATACAAATTCGCCAAAATCACGGCGAGATCAGCAGAGGAGAAACATCCACGCAAAATGTTTCACTTCTTATGGTAAGACAGAACAGAGAGATGAGTGAACCTGAAACTGATCTAACGTCGGATAGAGCTGTTTTTAACCATAAGCTCAATTCAGTCAGATACCACATCACCTTCCACTGGCTGTGTAATGAACTAACTGAGCCTCATGAGCTACATTTAGAGCCAAATCCAAATTTCCAGTTATTTTGGTGAGAGTAACTTAAAAGTAATGCAATAGTAGTGTAATGCCTTACATTTTAAATACAGTAA
>JBBPCY010067820.1:0-12206 GCA_037974405.1 Brachyalestes nurse
AGACAATATATTTACTGTAGAGTAGCAATAAGTAAATAGGAGCAATGCGGGGGGGGGTGGGTGTTACGGAGGACGAGGGGGTATGTTTGGTATGCGCATTTCGTCCACATCTTGGCCGAGAAATTCAGGCCGATGGCTGTGGGGCGGACGGTTCTGGACTTTTGCTGTGCTGGCTCCGGGTCCATTGGCTACAACCTGGTGAAAGCCCCCTTGTATGAAAAGATCCATAAAAATGACCATAATTACACTAATATCACCGAAAAGAGCAGCTTCTCTGTTTTTGGAAATCGTTGGAATTTTTTAGACTGCACAAACGGTTTAAGAGTTACGGTAATTAAAAAAAAAACATTGAAAAAACCTGTCCAAATTGTATGGCAAGTTGAGCACTGGGCCCTAGCTCATTAGTGCTCATTAGTGGAATAGTGCATATGTCAATGCAAAAATCTAGTGCTTCACTGTCAAATGTCTTATAAAGGTTCAAACCTCACAAAATTGTATTCACTGCTTCACTACCCCATTCTGTGGAGGTATGTAAAAGAATTTTTGTGAAATTTCATTATTTCAGATTTGAGATTCTTACCCTTGGCTATATTTGCTCAAATCTCCCACAGGTCTATATAGCTAACTTAACAAAATAGATGCCAATCAAAATTCAGTAGCCAGTAGATACCTTTGCCAATATCTTGTAAATATTAAAATGTGACAAAATTTCACATCTTGCATCACTATCATATTCTTTTTTGTCAAACTTTGTTCATCAGTGGGGTTGCAATAACACATATTAATAAATTTTGTTGAAATTGTGGGAAATGTAATCTAAGGGGGTGTGGTTTATATACCTATTTATACTCGGCTAAAGTTTCTCAAATTTCCTAAAGTTCCATTTGGCTCCCTCAACAAAATGGCTACCAACAACCAATCAAATCTCAGGAGCCAACACATGTCTGTTTCAACAATCAATCGTAATGAAATTTTGTAGGCTCATTCATAGCATATAGATGGAATTTTCCCAATTTTAAGTAAGTAAAGTGGCTCCTGATGTTTTCTACATGTTTTCACCTGTTCCTCTGCCCTACATACATTTATCTCTGATAAATTTAGCTCTGATGTTCTCTTAAAAAATAGACACATCACTAGCATTTTGGCCACTTCCTGTGTGTGTCTGTGGAGAATGAGGGTTTTGTGACTACAGGAAGTGCACCTTAGAAGCAAGCAAAGCAGAATCATCAAATGTACCCAGATATAAATAGGTATATAGAGATGACCCTGTAGTTAGAATACCCTGACTTTTATGTGATTTCATTTACTAAGTAGGCTCATTTTGTTAAAATAGTTTGTATAGGTATGGCTGACATGATTTTAAATATGATAATACATTTTTAACCCTATAAAAGCTTATTTATTGGAGCATAGAGAATTTCTTTTGGAAAATAATGATAATACTAAAAGGTGGAATGCTTAATAAAAGATGGAGAACTTACATAATCTACATGAAATAAGGGATTTTTGTAACATAGCTGAATTATCGTACTGCATTTGTTTTGTTTGATGAGCTGTCTGAAAAGACCCTTAAGCCTGGGCCCACCCCCACAAACCATAAATAGAAAGTGACACTTTTTCAATTTCAAACAAATCCATAAGATGTTGCTACATCAAGCTACATGTTTTCCTCTGTTCCTCTACCTTAGTTTGGTCCATCTCCAACATTCATTTTGTCTTTACATCCTAATGTATAAAATTCAAATCACCCTCTTTCACCTCCTGAAGCAATCACATCATTCAACCTTACACTTCCTGGGCCCGGTCGCTGATTTTGTTTGGACCCCGCTGATCGCTTCTGTGAGCGCTACTTTGGTTTTGGTCATTTTATGCAATTTTGCGCAATGCAGGACATCTTGTGAGTATTTATAGTTTATTTAGTTTCTGTTCTGCTTTCTACAGAAAATGGTAGTTAGTTGTTATTGCATTTGCGTCATAGACAATTCTTTTTGTAATGGTACTGAATTTCTGAGTGGGCATTTAATATGAATAAATAAATTTGGCTTCAGCTTTTTAATGTTATCTTATAAAGTATGTAAATCACCTATACCATCTTGGCTGTTTCCTGTAGGTGTCTGTGGGGCGTTGGAGGTTGGGGGAGTGTTTTGACTACAGGAAGTGCCCCTTAGAAGCAAATAAAGTAGAATCATCCAAAATACACAGATATAAATAGGTATATAGAGATGACTTATATGGATTTTTTATGCAGTTCTCTATTATATTATTCATATTAATTTAATAAAAAAGGGATGCTAATATAATTGGTGATATATTTTAATCTCTTAATTTATTTAAGCATAGAGAATTTTAGTTGGATATAATAATGCTATTAATAAAAGATGGAATGCTTAATAAAAGATGGAGAGTATACATAACCTACATGAATTTAGTGATTATTGTAACATGACTGAATTACAGTAAAGCAGTCCACCACCTCAAACCATTAACAGAAAGTGCTACAATGGTTTGTGGACAAAAACCTGAGTAAAAAATTCTGGTGGCTAATTAAAAGCATTTGACAACATGACCAATTTAACAATTTTTTTTCTTTTGATATATATTTTAATATGTGAATGCACACACAATGATACTTAAAAAATGAAAACTTACAAACTTTTACAAAAATAATGAATTAATGAATAATGAATGATTTTTTAAAAACCTGGTAAACCTTTTGTGGCTGTTCTCTTGTTAACTTCTCAAGCTAATTCAGTTTCATTTGCTGGGTAGTGGATGACATTTACACATTTGCTAGAGCAAATTGAAACAATTGCTTCAATGGCCTGTGGACAAAAAGCCTGAGCAAATAGTTCTAGTGGCTAATAAATGGCAAAAATTAAATAAGTTATATTTATACTTGACTAAAAATTTTCACTTCTGTCAAAGTTCCATTTGGCTCCACCCAACAAAATGGCTCATTCGTAGCATATAGACACGTTTTTAATGTCAAAGAAATCCATAAGATGTTGCTATATCAAACTACACGGTTTCCTCTGTTCCTCTACTTTTGTTTGTTTAATCTCCAACATTCATTTTTTCCTTTACATCCTAATGTACAAAATTCAATTCATCATTTTTTGCCTCCTAAAGCGAACACATCTTTCAACCTTTCACTTCCTGGGCCGGGTCACCCATTTTGTTTGGACCCCACTGATCGCTTCTGTGAGTGCTACTTTAGTTGTGGTCATTTTATGTGGTCATATATTTAAAAACATGAATAAAACCGGTAGGTGCATTAAAACGAAAATCCTGGTTGGTTGTCTATAATTTAAACAGGTAAGTAAGCTTTTAGACTGCTGCAAAAATCATTCCACTATGACAAAAAGCACTGATGTTATCACAGGCTGCAGTCTTAAACATCTCCTACACACAGGAAATGTGCAGCTGCTGCTCAGAAGGGAAAAAAAAGCTGACAATGTGTCATTCAGTGGGTTTTTTTCTATGTACTTTTAAACCACATCCCTGAGACAGACGTGAGGGAGGCGAGCAAGGGCCATGCATTCAGTTTTGCTTGTGTAAAATGTTCCAGTTAGGTTTACATCACATTGCTGAGCTAAACAGTCAAACAAGACAGACAAGTGGCTTTCAGTTTTGATCAGGTCTGTTGCTTTCTGCAGGTTTTAAAGTATTGGTACAAATGATTGCATTGTCTTATAATTATTTAACCTAGGTCTTAGGGAGAAATTTAAGAAATATATATATATATTACATTAAATTCCATCATCAGACCTGACTTAACTGAATAAAGGACTGATGGTTGGATGATAATTCTGAATAGGAAATGGTAAAGCTAACACACATAAAATCAGTTGTGTTAATGTTTAAAAATGCTTACTGCCCACATAAGTAGTTTTAAATATTATTGATATCATATGATTAGACATTTGTATATACTGTTAGGAAAAAAATACATAAATTAATAAATTACCCTGTGTCAGAATTTTATGACGACTAGACCATCAATTTCATGAGGACTAGTCCAAAATTTTGTAATAAAATTGTGTTATGTAAACTCACATTTAAATTTTAAATGTTTAATGTTTTTTTCTTCTCCTGTCAAGCGCGTTTATGTTTTGTTTTTTGTTTTGTTTTTGACAGCAATGCTTGATACACACACACACAAATGACACAAGTGACATAATTTACAATTTTGCCTCACCTTCACAGAGTGCTCTTCAAATTGATACAAACAGTACCAGAAATAAAAGAATTCTTGCAGTACTCTCTCATGGTTGCATGTACAAAGGTCTTGCATGTGATTCTCCTACTTGATTCTTTTTGGCATGTGGAGCCTTTTTCCTGGGTTGGGGTAGTGGTGGAGGTTGTTCACCATCATCATCTATAGGTGGTGGTGGAGGCCGAACGCGTTGCTGGTTTTTGGTTCTGGACTGGGGCTTAGGCGGCGGGTCATTCACTTCATAGTTAGAGACTTCAGGGTCTTCTTGAGGAACTGGAGGTGCTGGTTGACCCCTTGCAGTATGCTTCGATCTTTGTGGAGGCGTGTTGAAGTTCAGCCTGAGCTCCTCTTGATCTGTAGTGTAAGATTGGAGATAAGATACTCACTGTTTGCCTCACATGCCTGGTTCATATAAGTAAAACACGACCAATGTAAATAGAGTTAATAAAAACTGACTCTTAAAATCTAATACTTGTTATAATCCCTTATTATTCCTTGAAAATAACATTTAACATTGTATACACCTAAAAATATTATGTAACGAACTATATAACATGTTGATTGCAGTTTGCAGTTGAAGTGAAAGCTCTTACTTAATTAAACCTGATTGTTCACATAGCCCTTATTATTGCTTCCACATTTGCAGTCCACATTAGTCATTCCAAGACACTACTCTGATTTACAGCATTTGCAACAAATATTTACTTTCTAGCACCAATCACAGGCCTTGTAAGTTATAAGAGATTAAATGAAAAATGAACTATTGATACTCTGCCCCAATACTCACATCTGGAGACAACCATGAAAGTTACCTCTGGGGTGTTTTGTATTTGGGCATTTATTACCAGATGAACACTGGGTCTAATTATTTTTGTGTATGGTCAAGCTAACACTCTGTATTGTATTTTTTTCATAAGACTAACAACCTCACCAAAATATCCATGCTACAAGCTATGCTATCATACTTTAATGTTACTATTATACTATAACACTATTACGTGGTACTTTTTCTCACCTAACATCACTGAGTCCTTTGAAGCGTAGGAATTTAGTTGCTTTGGCTGTAGAGGCCTATCATTTGAGTAGCTGATGTTAAATAATAGTGCAGAAGTACAGTAGTAGCATAACCTTAATTAGCATATCGTTTTAATGCACAGATGAGTTAGCTAGCTTGGAGCATGAATGTAACATTCCATATGAATTGTGTAATTTGGCAGGCCAAAAAGGGTTTTCATTTGTTCATTTGTACTTGTTCGAGTTTAATTTTTGACAGTTTGTCATATACTACCAATAGTAGTATATAAGTTATTCTCTTTATGAAATCTAGGTAGATGCTATGAAGTGTTAAATGCAGCAGCTCTGCAGTTTTGCAAACAGCTGTGTTCTCATTTTGGTGAACATGTCACAGTTAACCAAAATGTTGAGATGCAGATAGCAGGAAGCTCTGCAACATGTTTACAAATCCAGAAAATATTTTATGTAGTGGCAAAGTGATGAATCAGCTCCATTTCTATCAGACTTAAACCTAAACCTTTTGAATACAAAATCCTGTCTGGTTCGTTTGTGCAGAGTATACTGACTTGTTCTGATATTTTTACAGTCATACTGCTGGTAGAAAAAAACTTTACATTGGCCATCAAGTGATTATCAGTTATAAGACGGTTTAATTTAAATTAAAATTCCCACATGATTTTGGTACGAAAATGTTTGCAAGACTGTCAGGATAAAAAAGTCTCCCAAGTTATGTATAAGATACACACGCAGATGGTGTAGTTTATAACCTTTTTGTATAAATTGTTACCAAGTTTTTTGTATTACTAATAATACTAATATTATTGATTAATTCATATTTATTTGTACATTTATTTGCTGTGTATAAACTTTTCCTATTGGTTCACATATTTCTGCATTCCTTTCACTGATGTGATTAGCAGTGGACCTACCTGACCTCAGCCCAAAACATTCTCTGAAAAGCCCTGAATGAGGTTACTGGTTATTAAAGGCTGTTTGCTCCCTTTATTCTCTAAAATTATGCCTGTGTGTGATAACCTATTTATAGACCTTTTTTGTATTAAAATAGAACTGTATGGCTCTCAATTACGAAAGTAGTTTGGTTTTTAATGAAATACAATAATTATTCTTCACAAATTATACTGATCTGTTATTTTATTTAATCTCTCAAAACCTTTTAGACCATTTATTTTGGCAAACATTTAGGTTGTACCATAACCTCAGATATCCTGATGATGTATAAGGTATAATTTTGGTCTCTTCTTTAAAACATTTTTCTTTTTTTACACATGAATTTATACATCAAAGCTCTATTTATTAAAAGAAATGTGAATATTATAGGTAATGCTGACGAGTTACCAGAACTCCTACACTGAGCTCACCTAGTATGTGTTTCTCTCTGCGTTTACAGCTCCGACATGCACAAGTCAGCAGCACAATCGTCAGCAACAGTACAAGACCTCCTCCCACTGCTAGGATTGGAATCATTATCCATTGGTCAATGCCCAAAAGTGTAGCTGAATCTTTAGGCGGCGTTTGTAAACCTGCGACAAAAGCCATAATATACAAAAAATTGACAAAAGATCAATGAATTAATAAAAAACTGTCCAAAAAACAAATAATAAATAAATAAATAAATAAATACATACGCACACACACACACACATATATGTATAAGGTAAAGCATAATCCCACATTGTGTCAAGAGTAATAATTGAATGACCACAAGCTCAGTGATCCAAACAGAAACAGATAATATGAGCACCAAGAAAAAAATAAAACTCCTTACTGTATTTGTTGAAAAGCACATTAAATCAAAAATACTTACATGAAACTTCATCACTGTCAGCATGGTACACTGGATTTTCCCACACACATTTAAACTTCTCTTGTGTGGAACCTTGTTTCATGGAGGTTTTTGATGTTGCTTCTGAAATTATTTTCTGTGATTTGTACCACTTTATGATTACATTTTTTTTTCCAGGGTTTTCACATACAACCTCGACTCCACTGTCTTTGCATGTTATATTCACCTTTGGCTTCGGGAATGTTTCTGGTAAAGACAGAACTGTGGTTATATTTTAAACCACTCAAACATCAACTGATTTAGTAAGGCATCAAAACATGTTATGACAAGAAAGGGTGTCCAAGTTCTCTAGCATTGAAATTGTTTACATACATCTGTACAATGCAGTAAAAATCATTAATTAATTGCTTACCATAAACACAGACCATAAACACAGTTACTTCAGTAAGTAGGGAAGTGCCATCTTCTGAGAAAACTTCAACAGCATATTTACCACCACTGTTCAGTTTTGCATTTTGGATGGTAAGGGATCCATCCTCATCCAACTTCAAATTTTCAATCTCTTTTACTGGTGTATTTTTTTTTCTTCTAATAATCAATGTTTCATTATGTTTCCATTTGATGTCATTTGGGATGCCCGGTTTTAACTTTGGTACTGAAATATTGAAAGTTTTTCCTACAGCAACGTTGATGTCACAATTACTGCAGTCTGGAGAGAAATATTGTACAGACACACACACACACACACACACACACACACACACAAAAAAATATTTTGACTTCTTATTTAGCCATTGCCTTACTAAAGATTACAATGGTTGAGCACATTAGAAATGCAGGTGCATTCAAGAATGAAAATCTGGATTGAGCCAAGATCCACTGCACCACAAACAGTACTATAAAAAAAGAAAAGCCAGGTTAACCAAAAATTTAAGGCAGATAAATACAAAAAAAGCTTTAAATAAATCCGGTAATCCAACAAATTGCACTAAAAATTAAACAAATGTTTTGATCTAGCTTTTCTCTTTTTAGAGTTCAGTGGCCCTTGCAAAATCACATTTATTCTCACTAAGAACTTGTACTGTTTGTACTGTTAAAGATATTTTAATTTTTACTTATTAAATTTGTTCAGACAAAAAAGTAAATATTTTAAATTCATGGGGGGAACAGAGCCAATCATAATACGTTTTAATATATTAACACAAAAAATCTCTAGACAATCTGTAGACAGATCACACTTTAGAAACTCTGGAAAAATCTCAGAAGAAAACCACTTACTTGTAAAAGTGAAAATATTCATTCCGCAGAAGAAAATAAGGGTGATGCCACCTTTGAAGTCCATTGTTCTTCTGAAGCGTTTCGCAGACAAATGAAGGAAACGGATTCAGTTTCCTGTTTTTGAAGTGGAGAATGTTAGAGCAAAGAGCAAAACTTTGCCTAAAAGCAGGTGTTTTAAAGCTCTCTGCTGCCTCCACTGAAAGGTGGCAGGTAAACAGCTGGCATGTCTCATCTAACAAACCTGGCACAGAAGATGAGACTGCAGGTGTTTTTGAGCTGTTCTCTTGTATTGTCCTGATTTCCCTTTAAAATGACATACAAGCTATTCAATAATTAGTAGTAATGTACGATAGAACACATGTGAGAATACTTGGAAAGAAATCCATACATAAAAGATATCTTTGTTTTCCCAACTTGTTTAGTGACTTCCCCAAACCCTTCCAGTAAATTACACAACGGACACAGCAAACACACAGCCCAGACAGACAGACAGACAGACAGACAGACAGAATACAGGACACTGTTGTTGACACATAAGAGCTCTACTCTGAAACCTTAATGTAAAACTGCAAACATAAAGAAATAAAGACATTTTTCAACAGATCTGCAAATAAGCCTGTATGTAAAAGTATGTAATATACCTCAGCAGTTTATAAAAAGACTGTTACAGTTATTCTGCAACTACTTAAAAACTTGGAAGCTCAGATAGCTTTTGACTAGTCTAGGTGCTACTTAAACAAGAGCAGAGTAAAATATAGTATCAGACTCAAAACATGCATCCAAATAAAGCTGGGAGATGTCATAGAACTGTGTCTGCAGTTAGGTTTTATGTTTAAAAGACCACACTTACAGACTGTGCTGTGTCAAAGCAAGCAAGTGGAGAAGCACATTAACACATGTTTCATATTTCATCCGCTCCAAAATCTCAAACTAACATGGCTACAGTTATACAACAGGCCTTTGAATAGAACACATTGCTGCCACTAGGTGTCTGTATTGACCAGTACTTTGGACAGAATATTGACATCTTAAGAACATCAACCCAGTGCTACACATAATAGGATAAAAACATGCTACAGATCCAAAAGGACGACCTCAATTATAGATTATAAATGAGGTTTCTGTTTGCCCTTTCAAGCAAATTTAACCTCTGTTTTCCTAATTCTCTGGTACTCACTCAGATGGGTTTTAGTGATGGGTCCATTTGACCAGACATTTCTCTTAACCTGGCGATCCTTAAGCAAGTACTCCTCGTAGATTCAGTCTTGACATCCACCATTTATCACAATGTAGGCCAGTTGGTGGCCTAAGGGGTTTAGGGAGTTGCCCCTGCGCTTTATGACTGGGTTGAATACAGGGAACAATTTTATGCTGTTCACAGTGTGTGCTGTGATCATGTATGACAAATGGACACTTTTATTTACAGTCTTTCTTCCTTGGCCAAGTATTGCACACGTCGCCACTTCAACAGGTCAAAGGTTTGAAACTGGCTAGGTGGCACTGACTGTGTGCTGAAGTTTTAAGTACGTATCATATCAGGGGTGAGAGTCACAGGATCTGTGGAAACTGTTGTGAGTGGCTACCCCAGTTACTACCACAGTTACTGCATGATATTACTTTAATGTGTATTGCCCATCTCTTGGCCTTTGCTTGACATCTCTGTATTTTTTCTCTTTATATGACCAAGGGCCAAATACTTCTTGGCCTACATAGGTGGAATGAAGGTCTGTGTGTAATCTGTCCTCAGGTCAGCCATAATTTGTTCTTCTTGTTTGCCTCTCAGCCTGCAACATGTGACACAACTGAAGATTGTACAGCTGGTTCAGTAAAATGTCTTACCTGGTGCTACATCTTACCATGAAAGTGCCCGATTGGAAGCTGGGTCACACTCTGTATTCCTGAATTGAGCACAGGATGCACTTTATCTAAGATCAACTGTGGAGGTCCGCCAGGCTCCAACTCCAAGAAGTCCACTTGGGTTAATAAAAGGGCTCAGGTTCCTAAGTGTGCTTGATTTATTGACAGGCTCACATCATGTGCCTGTGTCTGAAATAATCAGCGCAGACCTCCATCTGAGCAGTGTGAATCATGGTGGTTTTGGCCTGGTTAAACTGGTCTAGTCAAGATTCCTGCTACATTTGCCAGCCATGACTGATGCTGTGCACTCTGTTTTTGAAGCCAACGCGTTTCAGCCTAGCAACGGCAAGAGAATCACTCAAATCTACCACTTAACTGCCTCTGATAATGCTGCTGAAACCACAAAAACCCGATAAAAATCCAATGCTCTTTCTTAACCCCAAAATGTGTAGCATTTGTTCAGTCCCTGCTATTATTTCAAATGTCTCAAATCTGAAATGGCTGATTAGTTACCCTAACCAGGCTGTTGTATTTGTCTCTTCTCTGGAGAATTAATTCGGCATAACACTCAAGAATCATGTACCTTCTGTAGAAAGTGCCAGTATATCATGCTTAGCTTATATATATATAGGGAATTTCTCTGTATTCTTAGTATTCTGAGCCTAAACACACACAGATACCAGCACAGGGCTTTATTTCAAAATAAATGACATACTAACTCAGAAAAATCACAAACAAGTCCACCACCACTTCGGGCTGAATAAAACACGAGCTTGCTCTCTACCTTTCTCTCCCTCTCTCTACAATTCTCTCTCCCTCTTACTACCTCTTTCTGTTCTTTGCTCTTCTGTTAACTCTATCCTTTCTACTGAAGAATCCATGCTTTAAAGAGTCTCTTCACCTCAAAGTATGGATTCTTTTTTCACAAGGGTTGAGAAACGTAGGTTGACTGTTGTCAAGTGTGCCTGTCCTGAAAGAGCACACAGTGCATAAAATGCATCATGCAGCCTATTTATCTGACCGCGAACCTGAGTCCGAATATCTCTGCCCAGGAGGAGAAGAACCTGAAAGATCCAGTGGAGGTCATCTGTGAGCTGGTATGCAGTAACCTCTGTATTTGGGATCTCCTGACTGTTGTCAGGAATCTGGTTATATTTGGTAACTATTGGTAACAACACAGATACGTTTCCAACCATCCCCTCAATAATGAAGTCAGTGGCTCCACTTCCACTGATGTTTGTAGTGCCAGAGCATGTCTTTGTTGTATTTGGGTGGGCTTCACCTTTGCCAGTGATACACTGTTTTGGTTGTCTAATATATTTTCCTCTTCTTTTCAGGAAATGCACTGGGGTACACATTGACCAGGCAAACCTTAAAGAATGACTTTCTTCAAAGTACTTTTCCACATACATCTGTGCAGCAGGGAGTATTCACAGTGGAGTTTGGGTTGTATTGGCCCCCAGGGCTGGACTGGGACAAAAAATCTGACAAAAGACCGGCCCACCATCAGCCCAAATTTACGATATCGCTCTCGATATTGTGCTTTCGGGTGTGTGCTGATGGGAGTACACCGCCCCAAATTTACCATCGGCACACCGGGCAGGTATGCCCGATGGCCAGTCCAGCACTGTTGGCCCCCTACTTTGAACTCAGAATGATGTATTGGGCTCTTTTACAGCCCATGAGGCTGAGCCCTTAAGCCTGAACATTTAATTCTTTTGTTGAATGAATGAGTATGCATTTCCTTGTGCCAGTGAAATAATTTTAAAACAGGTAATCTAGAATATTAAATAGTCTGAGGGTTTCAGATTTTTTACCAAGTATGACTGAGTGACACAAGTACAATATAAAAGGTGCCTTTAGATGTTAATGGCAGTTTTCCACTAATGCATGCATGTAAAGATAATTAGGAAGTTCTATATACAGTGCCCCTGAGAACTTTGTAAGCAAAAAGGATTTGAAAAATCGTTTACAGAGAGTAAGCTACTTTTGCAACTGCTGTGCATTGAGAAATGTTTAACACCTCAGAGTGCAGCC
>JBBPCY010067831.1:0-12205 GCA_037974405.1 Brachyalestes nurse
TTGTGTTTTCATTAAAATCTACTTCTGTTTACTTACTTCTGTGGCGTCCTCCCCTTTCCCTCTCCAGACCGTGACAAAGAGAAAAGCTCTGTTCCACTCCTGCCTTTCTGAGCTTGCTGACTATCAGTCGTAATAAATCAAATTCATCACTAAAAACATGCATAATGTTTTCTGTATGTATATTGTTATGGCATGTTTGATTGTTTTATGATTACAGTGGAAATGGGCTCTGGATTATTTATCATGTTTCTACTGGTAATCCAAAGCTCCGTAATGTGATAGCTTGCGTGTAACATAACTAATCCACCAGAGGGTCTCCTCAGGATAAGTACTTAAGAGGACAACAATCATCTGTGTGACGCAATAGACTAAAATTACATTTAAAAGCATCAGATTGACACCATGTGATCAGGAAATCATGGGTTTGAATCCCAAGACTGCTAGTGGCACCACTGAGATACTTTTGAGTAAGGTACTGTCCCCACACACTGCTCCCTAGCTGGTGTGTTCCTGGCTGCCTGCTGCTTCTCTTGGTGAATGGATTAAATGCAGAGGAAGAATGTTGTGCTGAATGACTGAAAGGTCACTTTCACTTTACACAGAGGAGGAGATGCTGTTACATATTTCCAACAGAGAGGGCGCCCTCCCCAAATGTGTACAATGTAAGAAGCTGAATTTTCTTTTGTTTGTTTTGGGCAAATACAGACATCTGCAATTAACAAACATGACCTCGAACACTCAGATTTTAGCGATCACTTTTTGTTCACATTTTTGATCATTTGTTTAAAGGCCAGTGATATGTGGTAAGCACATGAAGGGCAGCATTATGTTACAAATTGTATGATATATGCCACCAAACGGTGCTGTAATTAGCATTTTCAGTTAATTGTTTTCACATTCCAGCTATTTAGACAAGAATACATTTGTTTGCAAATTGCTTGTTTATCATATGTCATAGATAAAAGAAATTCTCAAACTGAGAAAAGATACTTCGCTTCTTTAGAAGGAGAAGAACGTTCATCCCGGGGCGGTCTCAGGTTGAAGATTCTCCCAACTAGTCCTTCGCAGAGAGGACTTCTAATAGTAGCAAAAAGACCAGTCACCTGATCAAAAGTGGGCAGAAACCTTAAAGAGGTTCCAGCCAGAACCATGTGGCTCCATGACAACGTGCTTTCTGGTCTGAACAAATCACCTTATCTGAAACTCTTTAGCTCGAATAGGGTTTGCACAAATAACAACCTCGATTTAATCATGTCACTGTGCCCTAAGCAGCTCAGGCCTGGCTTCACAACCTTGATCATTAGTCAGCAGAATCACATTAATATGGTATTTAAAGAAAGAATCATTCAAATGATGTAGAAGGAAATTTTTGATTCCCTCTTAAATTCTACTTTATGTTTTACATTTAACCATATGTGTCTGTGTGGAAGTTGGGGGCAAAGTAACTCTAGGGCCAGCATGAGATTTACTAAGTGGGGGGCTCCTGAGTAAGGGGGCTCCCCACTTAGTAAATATCGTTACCAAACGAAAGCCAGATGTGAGGGAGTGGGCTGCAACGATGGCATGAGGTTGTGACATGTGAGTGGGAGGTGGTGTCGGGGAGTTGGAAGAGTATAAAAATGTATGTTGACGTCACCAAGGGCCTTCTCTGCAGAGACCGCCGGTGGGATTGGATCTGTTCCAATAAACGCCTGTAATTTCTGAACTCAGAAGCCTGGCCTCACTTTTTCTCTGAACTACAAAATTTTCACCAACAATACAAGAATATACAAACTGAATATACTGATTTGGCTTAGACTATAAGTGAATATATTGATTACCTTTAAGTATATGTTTAATTCCCCTTAATGGAAATTAAATGGAAGTACAAGGTGTAGAGGTGATGGCAGGCTTATAACTGTAGGATTGAGTCGAGAGGTTAGACTAATCAAACCTGTCAGACCACAAATAGCTCATGTTTGAAGAAAGAAAGGCTGAGCAAATTGCACCAAAAACAAACGTGTAAAAAGCATTGTACCAGGAGAATTGACAGGAGATTTGGCAAAAAAAAAAGGGACGAAGAACGTTAAAACAAGAGAACAAACCCCAAACAAAATAATTCAAGATTGTTTTTTGCACAAGGTGAAGGTTTCTTGCATGTCCACTATTGACTTGAATCTCAACTAAGCTTAATGGAGGATTTTGAATTTGAAGATTGCTAGTCAATTGGCAAAATCCTGGGGAATTATGGGGGTATGAAAAGAATGGGCAACATCTAAAAAAATAATGCTGCAGAATTACTTATTTTACTCTTACATTACTTTTTACTATAGATTTCCTGCAGCTGCAATTACTGACAGTGTATTTGCAACTAAGGATTAATGTTATTAATTTATGGTTGCTGAATCTGTTTTTCTGTCATTTTTTATTCATATTTTGTTTATGTTTAGGAATCAGTTTCTGCTCACATTATGCTTTTGAGGTCTAAAGTCAAAGGACATTGTGGAACAGTTTAAAGTAGATATGGGCACTGAAAGTATATTAAATATCAAAACTAAACATGTGTGAGTATTTGTTACCCCTTGCTGTCTTTTATCAGTTCTTTGCAGTATATTCTGTTATTTCGTAAGATCAATCAGGAAGCTGTTTAAGTGTGTGTGTGTGTGTGTGTCTGTGTGTGTGTGTGTGTGTGTGTGTGTGTGTTTGTGTGTATGAGTCATTGTTTTAAATTTTCCTTCAAAAGCCCCAATTTCACACCTTCAAACTTTCACATTCAATGCCTATGTGCATATGCTTCATGCTGAAGGAATGTAAATCCTGCGGTTGCAGGCAACGTCCAAACTTGTTCCTGAAGACATAACAGGGCAACAGAGGGTGGAGTAGAGTCACCACGTGGAATGAGGGGCACAGAAGAGGATCACCATCAACTTCAGTTTGTCGAATGATTTTCTTTTTATTTAAAATAACTTCTTTAAAAACATAGTTACCATACATAAAGAAACCCCATAATCAGAATTGTACGTGTGTTTCATAATTAAAAAAAAAATTAATAACAGTTGTTGGAAGACTAACTAAATATGAAGAGTTTAATATGATAACTTAGGACATGCTCCTGTGGAATCCTTTCATTTCCTCCTGCCACTTCCACTTTGTACTTTTGCAGAGTTTTTTTTCTTAAATCTGAGTTATGGGAGCTGAATGGACTGAATGGGCCTTTCACAACTCCTGATTTTACATATGAAATTGAACTTCTGCAGGGTCATTTGATGAGCAGCATTTCTCTCATGTTTTATTCAGTGTTGTAGTTGTAATTTTAAATGGTTAAAAATCATACAGTTTTGGTGTAACATTATAACAGACGCATGCAAGGTGGCAGGATGCATGCCTTGGCTTTTAAATATTTGCACTTCTACTGCACTTTCAATGTTCTTTTATGTAGTCTTTTCTTTATTTTATCCCTCCCACTATCTTGTTCTATTTTATTCTATTCTATATTTTTATTCTTATTTAATTTTCTAATTCTGTAAAGCACGTTGAATGATAATGTATGATATATGATAATGTAATCTAATGTATGTTATATGTTAATGTATGATAATGTGCTACATAAATAAACTTGAACATCTGGAGAGCACAGCTTGGGTTTGATGACTTTATGTAAGAAGAGAGAGAACACACAACTTGAAACTGAAACCACACTGGCAGACAAACGAACATGCATCAGGTGATAAAAGAGTTCAAACAGGACTGAGCAAATATTACATCATGCAAAGAACCTTTATTTTCTGTAGGAATAAAACACTGTTGTTTATTACAGTACTGTGTTTCTCATACTGTTCCATATAAGCGTGCCATCAAACCTACACAGCGCTAGCCATCACCTTACCCCGGAGATTTTGTTAAAACCTGTTACACACAGGAAAACAAACACCAAATACACAAGAATTCTCTTCTGATCAGCTACTTAAAAGTATGACCATTGATGACCCTGGTTTTTAGTTGAAGTAGACTTTCTGATCCAGAACTGCTACCAAATCCATGCTGCTGTGTTCTGACATCTGGTGTAAATCCTTCTTTTGTAATTCATCCAACTACTAAGACAGAGTTTGTGACAAATCATACCTCTAAAAATTTGAATGCACCTGGTTTTTCTAGGTAGCTCCTTGTAGGATAGTATTATATGTTAGTATCCCAGCATACAGTATGTCCTAGCAAGAGAGAGGACGTTGATTATTACGTTGTACTAATCACTTTATCGATGGCTTCAGAACTGCAATTTAAAAAGGATGAACATTTAGAGATAGTTGAACAATCAAATGAGCTACAGTTCAGTAAAAGCTACTCAGAGACAGTTCTGAGCTTTCGGTAACAAATGAATCAAAGTCTCTTGTTTATACACTTATACATTAAGGGTTTTTGCAACTGAAAAGGTCAAAAACCTATTAACATTTCCTCAGAAGCAACATCATACAGTGGGATGTTTCACCAACATGCAAACAGTTATAAATGAGCTCATATGAAAGCATATGACGATGTGTAGTTTGAGCTCCCATCTGGTTAGTCAAGTCAAGTAGGTTTATTGTCATTTCAACCATTTGCACAGTGACTCCAGGACCACAGTGTAATGCAAGAACAGAACAGAACAGCACAAGAGCAGAACTGCAGACAGGACAAATGAGATGGCAAGAAAAACACAAGAATAGCAAAACCACTGGACAAAACAACATTTAATGTCATTGACAATAGATACTGTACTAGTCAGGATACGTTTTACGAATATAGTTTTACGACAGAGTCAGAGAGTTTATGCTTGAACACTGGTTTATGCGTGCAAACATGCAGAACAGAGAGTTCCTGTATGTGTGTTAAAATGCAGAACAGAGAGTTATGCGCATTACAATACAGAACAGAGAAGTAAATTTGTAAAAATACAGAACAGAATTACGTGTGCTAAAAGTTCAGAACAAGGAAAAACAGCAAGAAATGCGATTGTTGAGGAAAGGAAGAAGTTCAGTTTAGGGATTGTGTGTGTGTGTGTGTGTGTGTGTGTGTGTGTGTGTGTGTGTGTGTGTGTTCAGTTATGGTTCAGTTCTGATTGAGGAGTCTAACGGCCTAAGGGAAGTAACTGTTTCCCATACTGGCAGAGCCCCCACCCCCTCAGGAACGCAGAACCTTCTCACTGTGAGGAGACTTTGTATTACATTTTTTGAGTTTGGGTAGTAAAGGTACACCTTGTCTTCTCTGTCTTACTCTCAGAAGATATATTGAGCCACTTCTTCAGATACACCTTTTTATAATCGAGTGGTGTGTCCCTTATTTTTAGGCTGCCACTGCACAGCACGCTTCTATTTCTGAATATAGTGCACTGCTGTGTGACTAGTTTCTTGCAGCATGCATATTTTCCACTTGCTTTAGAATCAGAATCAGACAACTTTGAACTCTTTTTAACACATTTGTAGAAATTGTGCATCCTGTCATTCTGTAAAAATACAATTTTTCAAATGTTCATAGTCCATCGCAGTAGACCAAAGTTGGGGTGGACCAGTCTTCTGATTCACCACCTTTCTGATTCACCTTTTTGTATAGCAGCCACTTGCTGCAAAGCCTGATTTTAATGTATCCTGCACTTTGGACCTTGCATGTTAAAAATGGCTATTTCTATTTCCTTGGCCTACAAGTTAAATTTCCTATCCTGTCCTTTATATATGTCTACCTTCTGATCATGAAGTATAAAAGACTCTTACCTTGAGTAGAATTTCTTTTGGGTTAGTTCTTTCCTTTCCACACTCACGCTGTGTTCATTAATTTTTTCTTCATTTTTTCTGGAGGCACTTTTTAGCTTTTGTAATCTTTCTTCACAGTATTCAGTTACTAGCTGGATGGTATTTTACTGTTCGTACCTGTTCTATCTGTGGCCTTCCCAGCGCTATCATCTAATCTTTTTCAGGGAGGGCCATATTTACTACACGTTTTGTGCTTTGTCTGGCTGGGGGAATATGAAATCGCAAATGTATCACATGTTGTGTTTTTCTCTTTAGTAATTGGGATTGTGAACCCTGACCATTTTTCATTTGGTTTCTCTGGGTTTACTGAGGCTAAAATATCTACTACTTAGATCACAGCTGAGCTTTAATGAGATTTTTCTCTCCAGTTTGAGACATTTCATTGTGCTTATTTATGTTTCCCAACTAGGTTTGCTAATTTATCAGCTGATTAAGGAGCACATTTATTATGCAGAACTCACAGAATGTGCCTTTGGTGCATGAAATCAACTACTTTGCAGTTTTCTTTTGCAGTTTCTTGTTTTGAATGGCTCAGTTGACCGTGTTATATTGGCCATTGTGCCATGGTTGATCAGGGTATTTCTCCAGTTAATTCAGGATAGGTTGTTTGTCTCAGTTGTTACATTCATACCTTTACTTTAGTTTTTACATCCAAATTTGTCTTTGCCACGGAGGCCAAGAAATTTTCTTCCTGCAGCCATTTCTGTTCTGTGACACTGAAGACATCTCAGTATGTCAAGGCAGCAATTCTGCCACCCCCATTATATAATGTACTTTCCTCAGGACTGACTTCTGTTTTTAGTTACACATCTTTAGTTGTATCTAGAAAGTTTAGTCATTCAGTTTGCAGTCATTCTGGTATATTTCAGTGGTAGCTTATGGCTTTGTCTCTTCACTAATTTAAAGTCTGTACCACCTTTGTTTTAATCTGACTCTTCTAACACAGAGTTAATTGTTTCACTGTAGTTTAAGCCCCCATCTTTAGGTTCTCACATTTTTCATGTTTCTTTTATTTGTCTTCACAAAGGCTTAAAAGACTTCAATTACCTCTGTACAGCTAAATTTCTGTCCTGCTATTCCAGGTCTTCGTAGAATCTTAGCCTTCTAGTGGTCTTCTGCATTCTCACTCTCTTTATTTTTACTTTCTGTGTCTTTCGGTGCTTAGGCTCGGTGAATACAGGCCATGATTTTTAACATTTGGTGAGAGTTACTGTCCTCATTTTTGCCTTCAGAAAAGGAATCCGCCTGGGTTTCAATGTCTGACCTCTTTCAGGTTTCATGCACCTTTTTCTGTGGTTTCTTTTTCCTGTTCGCTTTGCTGCTGCCTGAACCAGAGCTTTTGGTTTCTTTCTTTGCCCGCATGTTCAACATTATTGACTGTATTTAAACCATCATATGTTTTATGTTCATCTTCTCCTTCCATTCATCCTTACTTTGCTCTTACATTTTTAGATAAATTTTCCCTGCGTTTTTCCAGATGAGTGACTTCAAGTCTGCCCTTTTTCCTATTCTATTTTTTTCTATGCCTGCGAGATTCTAATCTCTCGCATGCCACACGCTGGGTGGCATGTTGTAATTTATTCAACAAATAAGACACAACTTGGGATCAAGCAAAATGCATCTAAATACATTGTCTTCTTTCCAGCAGATATCCAGACAGGAATGGAGACACTGATACTTAGACTTTGAGGGCTGGTGCAGTTTCAAGACCATTTTACAGAAATCAGAAATATCCACTCTACTGAATTAGGTGCAGATTGGGATTAAGTTACTGACAGCTTTTATTGCACAATATAGATATAGGGTTTAATTCTTGCGGAGGGGGAAAAAGTCACAGGAGAACAATAAAACATAAGCTTGTTATCACTAGTTGTTTGATCTCTTACAGTTTATGTGAAATCCAAATCCCAAGGAATGTACGTCTTTCAGTTTCATATTTAGTGTTGGTGTGGGAGTGTCTGTATATGATCTTGCAGTGCTATATATACACGCATGGTGGTCTCTTTCAGTTTATTTGAATCCTTCTTGAAGTCAGGTTGTTGAAGACAGAGAGGTAAGTGAAACAGTTTGCTTGCAATCCTGTGGTCTGAAATTAGTACAATACACAAAAACGTTGTTTCTCTCCCCTACATTTACCCCTAGCATTTGTCTGCTGGATGATGGAAAAGGAACAAAGTAGTTTTGAAGATGCCTCCTCTTCTAGTGAATATAGGTGTGTTTAAATGTATTTCCTTTCAGTGAAAATTTCAGTTCTTTGGTGGGGTTAATTTATAACAGAATTTAATGGTAATTGTTCATTCACAGTAAACCAATGGAAGGGGAGTTCCACAGCCATTTAGAGGAGAAAGTTCGTCCTTACATTGACCTGATTGACTCTCTGAGGCTGATTGGTGTGGAAGAAGATTTGTCTCTTCCAACTATAGCAGTGATTGGAGATCAGAGCTCCGGGAAAAGTTCAGTGCTGGAGGCACTGTCTGGGGTCGCATTGCCCAGAGGGAGTGGTGGGTACTTTTCTTTCTTTCACCTTTAGAGAGTAATGCAAATGTAAGAGACAATATTCATTAACCTCCAGAGCATTTGTCACTTGTCTTTTGGATTTTGCTTTATTTTAGTTCATATTGAAATAAATAAATACGTGAAGGAAAATGAAAAAAAAGTGTTTTAAGCGTTCTTCGTTTTTTTTCATGGGTGCTTGGTTATATTTTGTTTATAATGAAGTGTATAAATGAAAAAATGAGGGGTGGCACAGTACCACTCTTTCATGTCAGATACCGATACTGATACCAAACCCTTGTGTATTTGCTGATACACACATCAACCTGACACTGACTTTCTTTCTGTTTTTGAAACGAAGCTATTATTAATACATTTCTCTGGATAAACTTTAAATCTGAAATGGCTCTCTGCTTCCTATATATCGCATTATGTAAATGATAAAATTCCAGTTTATTCACCCTAATAGTGCACAATTTGTAAATTATGGAATTCTGCACACATGACTGAATCACCAGTGGCTCTTTGTTAGACATATTAGACACTACTTGGATGCAGGAGCCTATATTTACTACATGGTGCACAATGTAGGGAGTAAAAAACAGTTCTGTAAGAGTACATTTTTACATAAATTAACAATACAAATGTACCCTTGGCCAAAAGCAGTCAAATTCTGTACCTTAAATATGTTTTAAAGATACATTTTTGTTTTCCTGGGAATGGTACACATTTGCACCATATATGTACAATTTCTCTTTATCTGTTGAGTTTAATACTGTATATTGGTTCAAACATGTCATAACTTTGACACAGTTCACATTAAACTTCCTTTTTACCTCAAATTCCCAAATGAGTGTGATCTCTGTAGAACATTTGTACTTTTCACTTAAAAAAAATTAACAAAATATATAATTCCACAAAGGCCGCTCATACTTATGCACTGTATAACAACAGTTTGATTGTGAGGTTGTTGTGAACAATGTTTTCTTTCCCATGAAGAAGAATCAGATTTGATATATAAGGTTCTCTGTCCACTGTAGGTATTGTTACCAGATGTCCATTGCAGCTAAAGCTGAAGAAGATCAAGGGTGGGATTCATTGGCGAGCGGTCCTATCTTACAAAGAAGAGTACATCGAGTTTTATGACCTCACAGAGGTTGAAAATTTTGTTGCAAACGGTATAGTATAGTTGCTGATAATAATAAATCAAAATACAATTTTACATCATGATGTTGTTGCTCTGAAAAGGGAAATGTAGTATTAAGCCCTAGTGCCACAGTATCAAAAAAACAAAAAACTGTTGTCTGGGCTGAATAGTCATTGACAAAAGGCAGAGAATGTTATTAAATGTAAATCATAAATATGTACACCCATAAATCAATTGTTACCTGTGTCTATCAGCTCAGAATGAGTTGGCTGGAGATGGAGTTGGAATATGTGATGACCTCATCACTCTGGAGATCATGTCTCCTGATGTTTGTGACCTCACTCTGATTGATCTGCCTGGGATTGCCAGAGTTCCTGTAAAAGGTCAACCTGAAAACATTGGAGATCAGGTTAGTGTAAACTATGACTTTACATTCTTTAAAGTAAATTCTGACCTACTAGTTCATTTATGAAGTTGCACCCCTCACATAGATCAAATGTCTCATACGGAGCTTTATCGAGAAGAGTGAAACCATCAATTTGGTCGTGGTCCCATGTAATGTTGACATTGCAACAACAGAAGCACTAAAAATGGCACAGGAGGTGGACCCTGAAGGGAAAAGAACTCTGGGTAATGTAAAAATAAACTTTCGTAAGGCACCTCAGAACTACTACCATTTCTACTACTACTACAATCACTGTACTACTACTATTACTACTACTATTACTACCACTTCTACTACTACTACTTCCACTACTATTACCATATCTACTAGAGTACTGCTACTACTGCTATCACTACTTTCACTACTATCACTACCACTTCTACCACTTCTACTACTACTTCCAGCATCACTATTACTACTGCTACTACTACTACTATCACCACTGCTACCACTACCTCCACTGCCACCACTACTACTAGTATGGTTACACTAATACTACTACTAATTAGTGCTGGGCAATGATTACATTTTGTAATCGCTATTAATTGCATTTTTATATAGAAAATTCAACAAATAGTGTATAACGCACAGAAGTACTGCTTTACTACTACTGCTACTAATACTACTACCACAAGAATGACCACTACTACTGCTACTGCCACTACTTCCACTACAGCCACTAATACTTCTGCTACAACTGCTACAACTACAGCTAAACAAATTGAAAGGAAAATAAGTTATGGAACATGTTTTATGTTTTTTCCCAATATTTGACATGTAGCAGATTAACAGAAATACTAAATTCCAATTCTGGGAAATAACTACAATACAAATAAGTTTTCTTTTCTTTTCATACAGCTATTCTTACCAAGCCAGACCTTGTTGACAGAGGAACAGAGCATAACGTTTTGGATGTAGTCAGAAATCAGGTTATCCCTTTAAGCAAAGGATACATCATCGTTAGGTGTCGTGGCCAGAAGCAAATTGATGACAAAATCTCTCTGGCTGAGGCTACAAAACTGGAAAGAGACTTCTTTAAACGACATGAATTCTTCAGGTAAGCTTCATAAGAAACCAAGTCAAGTAGGTGTGACATAGAATGGGGGCCAATTTCCATTGAACCGCCCCTCATCTGTCGAGACCCCGCCCAATAGATTACTTGAAGATCCGCCATTTTGTCTGCTAGCGCTACGGCTACAGGTAAAGGCAGCTCACTCATGAAGTGTTGTGTTGTTGCTGCAAAAAACAGCACAAACCCCTTCCACTTTCTCCCAGACAAAGAAAACAGAAGGACTGTTTCCCTCCATTTCATTTTCGATGGCCGTTCCCCAGCAACAATCATTTCGTCCCACCTTAAAAAGTTCTACCTTAAGTATTTTGTTTACGAGGAGCATAAGAGGTGGGTGGAGCGTGAGAGGGTAGTGCGACCAGCAACAGCTTATTTGCATGAAAGGGACAGAGCCCTGAAAGGGCATGTTTTGAACAGAAATGAAACTGTGAAGAATAAACCTGGTGATATCGCTTTATGTGAGAGCAATTTTGTTCAAAGAATTTTATGAACATGTTTGTACAGCCCATAGACATATTATAACTTTTTTTTTTTTAAGTGAGTTTTGCATAATAGGTCCCCTTTAACTCACCCATACTAAACTGATACCCAAGTGCCTGTTTTTCATCTATAGCTGCCTTTTGCGTGAGGAGAAAGCAACTATTCAGTGCCTCGCCACCAAACTGACTCAAAACCTGGTGGATCACATCAAAGTATGTACACATCGTTTACACTATTTCTAATTCTTTCACAACATTTTGACTTTTAGATACTTTTAGATTTTAGTTAGCAGTTTTATCACAGCCATAAAATTCAACTTCAGACAGTTTTAAAGTTAAAAAGGATTAAAGGTTCATTTGGGTAAAAGGGTTAAAAGTCTATATGGATGTAGAAACTGGGGTTCAAGTTCAGCCCTGGGGGGTGCCAGTTTAGCAGTTTCCCTGTTAAAATACCCACATCAAATTAAGATGTGCTAAAGTGTGTGTCTGAGCAGGAAAATAAATGAACTGTACTGGACACTGGCCCTCAGGTATTGGAGTTGAGCCATGTATTAGACTAGTAGTGCTGTTAAGACAGCCAAAGGCAAACCTACCTGCATTCATAGAAATGTATGCCAAATCTTAACTTTCAATGTGGGGAAAGTAAAATAAAAACAAGATTTAAAAATGGGTTAAAAGCTGTGTTGTTTTATGAGCGCATCCCTTTATCATTTCTCTTTTCTCTCTCTCTCTCTTTCTCTCTTTTTCAGAAATCACTTCCTCTGCTGTCAGAGCAGATAAAGAAGCAGTTGTGGGACTTGAGAAAGGAAC
>JBBPCY010067862.1:0-12204 GCA_037974405.1 Brachyalestes nurse
TTTTGGACAATTGTCAAATCAGCAGTCTTCCCCATGATTGTGTAGCCTACAGAACTGGACTGAGAGACCATTTAAAGACCTTTGCAGGTGTTTGAGTTAATTAGCTGATTAGAGTGTGGCACCAGGTGTCTTCAATACTGAACCCTTTCACAAAGAAATAAAAGAAATAAGCACTTGAAATATCGGTCTGTGTGGAATGAATGTATACATTATACAAGTTTCACTTCTTGAGTGGAGTTAGTGAAATAAATCAACCTTTTGAAGATATTCCAATTTTATGACCAGAACCTGTACATACAAAAAATAAGAGTGTGACACCCATTCCTTGCCAGTGGCTGTTAAATTAGTACACGAGCACCTCATTCTGCTTTATGAGGTACTGATGAGTGATCACCTGAATCATATCTCAAATGATAAAGTATAAAAAACAGTGCTGTAATCAACACTTTCCTCTTGCAATGTGACCAGTTAGATGGCAAAGCACTACTAAAAGTACGTCAAAGGTCATTATTGCCATTTCAAGTTCTGTAAACACTGCACCATTATTCCTACTTTAATGTTTTGTCATTTCCTTTAAAAAAAATAGTTTTACTTGGAATTTTGGAGAGATTTAGTCAGCTGTTCATAGATTTTTGTAGTGGTCTCTCTTCTTTTTCCAGAGCGCTATATATATATATATATATGTGTGTGTGTATATGTTATATATGTTTCTGATGTTGATCTTTCTCTCCTCCCAGTGACAGAATGACTCGCTGGGCGAGAGCCAACAATGTTCACAAACATAAAGCGGCCGGCGCGACGCCGTGGAACGAGCTGAGGGCAGGAGCCGGAGGGGCCACTGATACTAGGACAGGCTCTTCAGACTCACGTTCCTGTGATGGAGCATCACACAGTTCACAGAGTGTTCATCGACGCAGTGGTGGAAAGAGAAATAACAAAAGGAAACATCCTGATGTGAACGGGTTTATGGACTTTTTGAAACAGACAGGACAGTTAAAAGCGGAAGGATCTCAGAAAGGAGCCTCCGTGGAGCCGGATGTGAGGGAAGCAGTTGCCACAGCCTTCAAAAAAGATCAGAGAAGAGAAAATCGGAGGGTTAAGAGACAGAACACTAAAAAAACCAGTATGGTAAGCAGATGAAGGTATTGATTATGATGGGGTCACACTGGTTGGTTAATAGTGTGGTTGCGAAAGTTTTAGTGTGATTAAGTTTTATTATTATTATTCATGTTATTTTTATTCCACCTGTTTTCTGGAGCTACTTCTACTCTTAGAGTTTTTGAAAAATGAGCATACCTCCAAAGTCAAAACATAAGTATCAGGTGTTTGGCACTTGCAAACCGTAAATCGATCAGATGATCAGGGGTGATAGTGTGAGTGTTAATAGTTAAAAAAAAAAATTTTGTCGAGTTGCCTCCGTAATGACGGTAATAAAAGTGATAGAGGACAGTCGAGACCCAAAAGGTGAAAAACCCAAATGCAAAGAAACAAACACGGAGCAAAACACACAGCGTGCTCTTAGAACGAACTTCCAGACGTTAAAACTCAGGTCAGTTATATTATAATAAACACATTTGTGACTGTTCGCTGTGGTTTAATTAAATAAAATTAGCCTGTGAATGCTGCTATGCAGTCAGTCGTATCCATAAATGACTTGTTAAGAGCTGCCCCACCCCGCACCCCTCCAACACTCCCCCGCCCTGATAGCGTAGCAGGTAGAGCGCCTGTTTCTGAACCAAAACTTCCGGTTTGAGACTGGAAGCAATATTTTTTTGCACAAACTTTTTTTTTTTTTGCTCAGTGTGGGTAGTCTCAGTGTCTCCACACACTGGTTTTATAGCAACTACGCAATCACACTTTTCTTGTGGAAATGCATCTTCTAGTTGTAAGTGTTGTATTTCTTCTCCGTGTTCAGGTGTGCTTTAACTGCAGGAGGCCTGGACACGGACTGGCTGACTGCCCAGAAGCTGATAACGATGAAGAGCTGGGCAGAGGGATCTGCTACCGCTGTGGCTCTACAGAGCATGAGATCCAGAGGTGCAGAGTTAAAGTGGACCCTGCTTTGGGTAAGAATGAGAGATCATTTTCTACGCCTTTTGACGTTTAAATGTAACAGATCTGCACACGTCAGAAAAGGATGTGAAAACATTACCCAATTACCCTTCTTTCAATTAGTCTACAACCAGTTTTATTTCCTCCTCCTTTTTTGCTTCTATTTTCTACCCTTTCCACCTTCATGCACAGGTAAGAACATCAGGTCATAATAAGCAGTATGTGTGTACACAGTGTGTGAGAAAGTCTGGGATGTAAAGAAAAAAAAAAGGTTTGAGTGACTCTACTCTTTTTATTTTTTTTCTTTTCCAGGTGCTTTTCCTTTTGCGAAGTGTTTCATTTGTGGGAAGACCGGTCACCTGTCCAAATCCTGCCCTGACAACCCCAAAGGACTGTACACTGCAGGTGTGTCATATTTTTAAAATGATTGTCTAATTAGAAAGAAACGCTGTGCTGTGGGATAAGTAAAGATCTGTTTGAATATTTGTCTGCTGATTGGGAGATGGTGTTTAAAAGAAGTGTGTGCTTCTTTGTGTGTTTGTTGTTGTTCAGGGGGCTGCTGTCGAGTGTGTGGTTCAGTAGAACATTTCCAGAAGGACTGCCCCGAGCACCAGAACTCAGGTGAGGCAGTTGTCTCTCTTTGTCCTGTGGGGTCTCTCGCCCATCATTTTAAATTAGTTCAGAAATCAGAAGAATTTCACTGAACAGATCCTCCGATTTATTTCGAGTTTTAAAATGAGGTAAAGGGTTATTTGTTTATTGCTTGAGTGATTCATTAAGTAATTGATTGACATTTTACACATTTAACACATCTTCTGATCTCACTGGTCTTCACTTTGGCATGAGTATCTTCTTTAAGTAGAGATCTTTGCTTTAATGGCATAAATAATTCCATGTAATTTAATGTCATTTTACATTCTGAATGTTCACGCAGCAAATTCCATCACCCTCAAGCGCCTGTCCAACCAGACGAGTGCTGATCAAGAAGACGTCCATGTTGCTGTGAAGCGTGCGCCTTCCAAGAAGATGAAGGTGGTGGTGTTCTGAACCTGTTCACAATTTGGTTCTAGAAAGAGTTCTACATGTTTGACTTCAGAGCTTTGGCTGTGATTTTATTATTGCTGAAATTACTGAGGACTGCACACATTCAGAAAAAAAATACAAAAACAAAATGTAAATCTCTGATATATATGCTGAGCTTTAAATAAAAATCATTAGCTTGTATTCAGACACCAGTTGTCTTCAATTTTAAGCAATTTTGAAGATGAGTTTTGTGCTGGCGGTTTTCAGTGCAATTAAAAAAAGTTAAGAGTTCTGCATTAATAAGCATATATTAATTAATGCATTAATTAAGATATATTAACAATGGGAGTCAGTTAAAAAATCACAGTATTTTTCCTGTTTTTTCCTATTTCTTTAGGAGAATTTTATTTTTGTAGGATGAATGAGGGAAAATAAATATTCTAAAAAGGTCCACACAAAGATTGCAGATCTGAGTGGCTTCATTACATCCAGTTGATCTACAAACGAAAACTCATTTGTGAAATAAGACTGGCTGGCATTTCTTCTGGGAAAAATAATAACTAATCAGAAGGATGTTTTGATGAATAATGACCAATTTTTAACTATCACACACTTAATTTGTTACCTAAAACATAGGGTAGTTCTGGGTCAGTCTTTAGTTTAATCAGCAGTTTGTCTGTGTTTCTTCACTGCATGATCTCTGGCAGCACAGTGAGACGTTTTAGTCTCCTCTTGTTCTGTTTTACTGTTTATTATTCGGGAGAGATTTTTTTCCTTAGAATTTAAGACATAAGGTTCTAGATGCTGTTAAGTGAATTGAAAAAGGGAAATAACGTTCTATCGTTAGAGCATGTTCTGCACAAAGGGGTCGATTTCAAGTTCAGGCCTTCACAGAAATCACTGGAACAGATAAAGTCGAGAAAAGGTCACCTTTGTTCTCATAAATCATCCAAATGTCCATGTTTTTATTATGTTTCTTAGTGTAAATAAAATCCTTTTTATTCATTGGCAAGACGTGAGCAGGTGGGTCTAACAGTCTATTGGAAGGAGAAACAAACATCTACAGAACTGCCCCACCGTCATTAAACACCAAAAGAGATGGACAAGCCATGGAATATGAACATCTAAACAGGTCCTCTACTCCGTTAAATACTGGTATACAAACTCCTGGAGGTCAGAAAAGGCATTTCGAGGACAACTGTGAAGATCCACTTGGAGAAACACCTCACAGCTGAGTTTCTTCTCCTTCAGGTCCAGACTTTAATCCAGTAGAAACCTGGACCTGAAATGTGGACCATTGATGCGAGAAACATCACTGAGGCAAGACAGTTCTGTGAGGAGGAACAGGCCAAAACATCAAAGTGTTCAGTAAGAAGTTGTTCGTCCATCTTTCTCCAGAAAGGAAATGCAGGCCATGGCTGTTTCCTCCAGAGACTTGGACCAGCCCGCTATACTCCCAGCTACGTACGGCAACACTCCCTGTGTCACTTGGTTGTAGTAAGAGACCTACAGGAGAGCAGATGCAGATTTAATTTCATAAACCATCCAATCAGCACTTGGTGTACTGAAAGTGCTGAAAGTACTGAAAATACTTTTTGGTACCTGATATAAAATGTGCATCATTTGATATTGTGATTATATAGATATTGTGATTTAAAGTTGAGGCATTCATAAGTAGCATTACTGATTTATACTATGAGTAAAGTAATATTTGCATGGTTACTTTCATGGTTATCTAGTACTGGGGTTCTCCGCAAACTCTTGTTCTGCACATTTTTGTACGCCTGACTCAGCCAGCAAGGTCAGCAAGCAGCTTGCTAATTAGTTACCAGAATTGGGAACCCCTGATCTAGTACATATTTTTCTAATACCATACGATATAATTGTTCTCAGAAACTTAAAAGGATACAAAGATGATTAAAACTTTAGAACTGAAAAGACCTTTTGACAGCACTACCAAGCTTCTTTTCCACTGGTGAAGCCAAATGTTTCTCATGGCTTTACCACATTCTGGTGTGGATTTATCAGACCAGTTACAGGTTCTTCCATCTGAAGTACTACTGAATCAGGGCTAGGACAAACCTCACAAAAAAGACACCAGACAGCGGCTCATGTCTTTCCTCGTTTAGATACACACAATCAGCCCCAACTTTTTAACCACTGCAGGTGAACAGCAGTGATGATGTGGTTCCAGTGTCTCCTGTTGAAGGGAGGTGTATTAAGTATTGGGACACACCACTTATTCATTGAATACGGGTGGCTGCTTTTTAGTTCCACTGAAGGGCAATCTTAATGCTTCAGCATACCAAGACATTTTGGACAAGGTCAACTTTGTGGGCACAGTTTGGGGAAGAACCTTTTCTATTCCAGCATGACTGTGTCCCAGTACACAAAGCAGCTCCATAAAGGCGAGGTTGGATGAGTTCGATGTGGAAGAACTTGACTGTTCTGACCTCAACCCCATCCAACATCTACAGCAGGGGTGTCAAACTCCAGCACAAACTCCAAAATCTTGTGGAAAGTCTTCCATGAAGAGTGGAAGCTGTTATAGCTGCAAAGAGGGGACGAACTCTGTATTAAAGCCGATGTATTTGTAAATATCATTAAAGTCCCTGTTGGTGTAATAGTCAGGCATCCTGAAACCTTTGTCCATATAGTGTATTAGTCAACAGTCGATGTTGGAAGCAGAAAAATGGGCGAAATAATCTGAGACATAGAAGAACCAAACTGTGATGACCGAACATTTCCAGCACAGCAGGTCTTGCGAGAGGTTCAGTGGTCAGAACCTACCAAAAGTGCTCCAAGGAACCAGAGAACTGGCGACAGGGTCCTGGGCAGAAACTGACTAGAACTGATCCAGTTGATCTGGCCATCTGTTTTGCTGCTGATGCTGGAAACGCCTGCCTGATTTGTAAACTGTGCGCTGCAGGTACATGACATGGTGGAAAGTACTTTCTATATGGTGTACCTCATAATCTGGCAGCTCTCTGTGTAAGTGCAGCGGTGATGAAGTGATTAATGATGTGGCTGCGTTTGTGTTGTGCACCTTGCATGATGAAGCTCCTAATCTGTGAATGAGGAATCCTGCACATTTCACTTCACTCCGAACAAAGTTTTCTTCAGGCTGAACAGAGTCCACAGTGACGGAGCGGAGGGCGACTATGTAGGGGTCCCTGTGGGGGGGGAGGTTAGCAGTGAGCAGGATCATGAGCACGGTGGTGTAAAAGATTTGTAAGATGGTCAGAGTTCAGGTGTTTCTACCCCTCTTTGCAGGGTGGTCTTTTCGACCGCAGGATCACAAAATCTCTTTTTTCCCCATTGATTTCGCAACATTTAATGTGGTAGAGTCTTTCCTCATCTGTTTCCTCTTCATCTGCTTCAACCTCCTCACAGCTCCTGAGGACAGAAGATTTTACTAATTAACTTAAGGTTCACAAACTTGTTCGGACTCGGGATTGCGTGTTTGTAATCATGTTTTCAGCACCTACAGGTACAGTTTGTCCCAGTGGGGGCGCAGCGTGAGGTCGGAGAGCACGGAAAACGCCCGGCAGGCTGGAATCTGCACCTCCATCTCCACCTTCACACACAGTGGCTCAGGCTCCTCGTGTAAGAACACGCTGATCTAGAACACGGAGGTGTGCTTGATGATGATTGGCTGGCATGGTTTTAAATAACATGAAACACAAAAACGTGAGGCTCTCTCTGATACCCTGCTGCTAATGCTGCCAGTCTCCCAGCTCTGCTTCGCCGCCAGGATGGTCAGAGAGGCGACGTTGTTGTAGCTCACAAAGACCTGAAGAGTAGAAGAGACATAATGAAGGTGCAGAATCATGAACTAATGTTCTCAACAAAATCACGAAATCCACAATGACCATTTTTACACTATACAGACAAAAGTATTGGGACGCCTGACCATTAAGCCAACAGGGATTTGCATTTAAATACATGGACTTTAATGTGGAGTTGGTCTTCCTTTGCAGCTATAACAGCCTCCACATTTCATGGAAGGCTTTCCACAAGATTTTGGAGTTTCTGTGGAAATTCATGCCCATTCATTCTTTAGAGCATGTATGTGGTCAGCCAAATGCCTCCCTTAACAAAAATAATTGTTAAATAATAGTCCTAGAAACGCTCACTAGGGCAGCAGGTACCTGGAGCCTATCCTGGGGCCAACGGGCACTAGGCAGGGCGGGCGCACACACACGCCATTTGCTCACACACTCACACCTACGGTCAATTTAGAATCCCCATTCCACCTGACATACATGTCTTTAGACTGTGGGAGAAACCGGAGGTCCCGAGGAGGACCCAGAATCGAACCCCAACCCTGGAGGTGTGAGGAACAGAGCTACCCACTGTGCCACCGTGGGGCCTCTTATGTTTTTAAACAGTTTTAATTACATCCTCAGATATGTTTCTTGTGTATTACCTGATTGCTTTTGCACCATGGCTCAGAGGAAGGTCCGCTGTCCTTTGAGTATAAAACATGTTTTCTGGGCACAGAAATAAAGCAATAATTTACAAAATTAGAAACGACTTCACTGAAAACATTTTCAGATAAAATCTGTCTCTGAAGCAGTACCTGACTGTGCGGATCCTCCTCCTCACAATCGCGGCAAAGTATCTCCTCTCGCCATCCTTCAAACATAAAGGAGTTTCAGGGTCAGGGGGTTTTAATCCAAAGGACTTTACGTGAATACTTTCTCACCTGTGTGGTGAATGAGACGTCTGGGAAGACTCTTCTTCCTTCTTCGCCTCCTGGCATTTGGTAGATGAGGAAGGCACTGTTGATGTGCCGAGAGCTGCCGTCGTTCCACTCGGAGCAGTTAAACGCCTCCACTCGGACGCCCACCTCCACACTGACGAACAACTCACGATTTTATCAACTATTTTATTTTAACTACACTACAAAAAAAAGTATTGGGACACACATCTAAATCATTGAATTCAGGTGACCTCTTACTTCCAGTGAAGGGTAATTTTAATGCTTCAGCAGACCAAGACACTCTCTACAACGCCACGCCAACGCCACTTTGTGGACACAGTTTGGGGAAGAACCTTTTCTATTTCAGTATGGCTGTGTCCCAGTACACAAAGCAGCTCCATAAAGACATGGCTGGAGGAGTTCGGTGTGGAAGAACTTGACTGGCCACACAAAGTCCTGACCTCAACCCCATCCAACACCTTTGGGATGAATTGGAATGGAGATTGTGACCCAGACCTTCTCATCCAACATCAGTGTCTGAGCTCATAAATCCTCTAACAAATGAATGGGCATAAACTTGCACAAAAACTCCAAAATCTTGGAAGCTGTTATAGCTATAAAGGGGGACCAACTCCATATTAAATTTTATGCATTTGAATGCAATGTTATTAAAGTCCCTGTTGGTGTAATGGTCAGGCTTCCCAATACTTTTGTCCATATCGTGTACGTAAATGTTTATTCCTAATTCAAATATTACAATAAACATAAACACAAATAAACAAAGGAAGGTTTTTGAGGTTTGAATTGATGTACACTACTGCTTTATTGCTCAAACACATTTTATTTTTGGAGTTGAATAAACAAGGAATCGGGTTTTCGCCACATTTTTTTAGGTTGGATAAACTAAAACAAGCACAAACAGGTGTCAAAACATTAAAATAAACATTTAGAATGCTCTAGTGACTGACTGCTCTAGCAGACTTTATGTTTCTGATGCACAGTCAACCATAAAACAAAATTTGACTAAATGTAAACAAAACTAGATTTTCTAAAAATCTGTATGGAAAATGTGTATTCCCTCAGACTGGTGATTTTACTGCTCGCTGCCTGTAAAGAAGAGTCGATTCTTTTTAACAACAGTATGAAATGTGTGATGAATATTTTATGTCTTTATGAGGAGTGTGGACTGAAGTGGAAATTCAGTGTGTGTGTGTGTTGGGGGGGGGGGGGGGGGTGGGGTGAAGGGCCCCTAGTCTGGAAAGTGTTATTAACCGCTGCTTTGCAGACCAGTCTGTCTCCCACCGTTGAGGGACCCCTGAAGCGGAACATGTCGACGGCTCGGAGGGAAGGGTAGAATCCGCACAGACGACTGAGCGGATCAGAACACAAAAAAATCAATCTTATAATCCAGCACAGATATTAATTACTGATAAACCATCTCCGGTCTCTGGTCCCTACCTCACTGCCAAAGATGCTGCACCCTCCATCCAGGCCATGATCTGTCCTCCAAACGTGTTACCATGGTGATTAGCGTGTGGTGGCAGAACGAGCTCAGTGCTCTCGACCCGGGTGACCTCGGTTGACATGCTCGCAGCTTCTACTTTTCTTTGGGCCACACCTTAATCAATATAATTATTTTTCATGCATTTTTTGTTTTCTGTACAAGAACAGTATGAAAACAGTGACCAAAAGATGTTGTTCATAGTGTTTATTGATTGTTTTGGAGTACTTTGAGTTGTACGTATTCTACCAAAATATGGAATATTTGGACGTTATTTTTCGGGTGTTGTTTATCAACTAATGTATTATTGTTATTATTTTTGTTTTCGATTTCTGGGTGTGAAAACATAGATCAGAGATGTCACACATTTGAAAAAAGATAAAGGTTCCTCTTTCAGTCTGTGTTTTGGATATAGAGCTGGAGCAGCTGGTGGTCTACTGATTAGGGGGTTGCCCCTGTGATCAGAAGGTTGTGGGTTTGAATCCCAGGACTGCTAGTGGCACCGCTAAGGTACCCTTAAGCCAGGAAACCGTCCCCACACACTGCTCCCTAGGCGCTGTGTTCCTGGCTGCCCATTGCTTCACTTGGTGAATGGTTTAAAAGCACAGAAAGAATTTCACACTGTGTGCTGTGCTGACAAATACACATTTTACACAGAATAAGATTCTTCTGTGTTCTCAAGATATTCTGAATCCCAAGGGCTATAATGATTGTGTATGTGTGTGAAACACTCTCATTTGCAGTCCATATTAAAGATGATCACCTTCATTTCTCAAATCTCATAACATCTACTTACTTCCTAATCACAGGAGATGAGTGGGGTGAAGGAACTGACCGTTGTCTCTGAGGGTGTGGTAGTTTTTCATCAGGTTGTTAAAAGCCTCTTCGTTACAGAGACGGAGTCTGCGTCTTTCGGAAGCCAGCGAATGTTCCAGCTGTTCCTCTGCGGTTCCCTGTGAGTCCACTGGTCTTAGAACCACCTGAAACACATGGTCACACTTAACTGTGGAAGCTGTAGAAGAAAATCCTAATAAGAGGAAAAGCCCCACATTTGTTACCTTTTGCGTTTCCATTGGTTTTCCGACAAACGTAGAAAAGGCCACACAAACCCTCTTCAGAACTCCAGTCCCGACGTCCTGAACTGCCACATGGATCCCCACCTGTGAGATAATGAGCATCCCAGTCTTATTAAACACCTGCAGGTTTAGGAGAAGAGCGCAGTGTATTTAAATTGTCCTGACTGGCCGTTACCTCCATGCTGGTGTTGAAAGCTCTGTTGACTCTGGCCTTTATCTTGATAACCTGGCCCACCCTGATAGTATGAGATATGAGATATGAAATTATTACGAAAATCAGTGTGATGGAGAGATAAGTGAAGGGTCATGAGTGAAAGAAAAATAGTACCTTACTGTCTCCTCAATCTGTATATCGTCCACTGATGCTGTCACACACGCCACGCCTGCGTGTTTCTCAGCTGACAGAAGAAAAGAGGAGAAACATTGGAGTTCTAGATAAGGTAAACAGACTCTCCCCAGTTCTCCCCAAGTGTGTGGTGTTTGTGTTAAAAGGAGGGCAGGAGGAAAAAGGTCAGTAAAGCACCTCACTGGCTCAAAGTCCTTTTAGGATGAGTCTTTCTTCATCCTTCTGATTATAAGCAGGTGAAAAGTGAATAACCTCAGATGGCATCAGACCCACTCAGCTCTACAGACCCACTCAGCTCCGCAGACTCACTCCAGCTCCACAGACCCACTCCAGCTCCACAGACTCACTCCAGCTCCACAAACCCACTCCAGCTCCACAGACTCATTCCAGCTCCACAGACCCACTCAGCTCCGCAGACTCACTCCAGCTCCACAGACCCTCTCCGGCTCCACAGACCCACTCAGCTCCACAGACTCACTCCAGCTCCACTGACCCACTCAGCTCCACAGACCCACTCAGCTCCACAGACCCACTCAGCTTGAATAGACTCACTCCAGCTCTACAGACCCACTCAGCTCCACAGACTCACTCCAGCTTAACAGACCCACTCCAGCTCCACAGACCCACTCCAGCTCCACAGAGCAAATTTGCTGACAACACTGTAGTGTTTAGCCTCATCTCCAACAAGAAGTCAGCAGACATCAAGGAAGAGGAGAACCTGAAATCGTGGTGTCAGGAGAACTGCTCTCAACTGAATTTCAGCAAGACCAAGGAGCTGGTGGTGGACTTCAGCAGGAGACAGCAGTGGTGCTACACCCTCTCCATTGCCATCCCGGTGATGCTTGGGGGAGAGGGTGCAGGACCACTGTTCAGAGAGGGTGAGCAGCTTCATATATCTGGGCATTCACATGTCTGAGGATCTGACATGGACTGAACACATTCAAGCCCAGTCCAAAAAGAGAAGGCAGTGGTTCTACCATCTGAGGCAGCTATGGAAGTTCCAGGTCTCTCCAGTGACCCTGAGGAATTTTACCTCCTGTGCTGTAGAGAGTGTCCTGACTCAGAACATCACCTCCTGATCTGGAATCAGCTCTGTACAGGACATTAAAGGGACTACAGAGAGTGATTAGTTCACCTCTACTGTCTCTGCAGTACATTCATACCAGGAGATGCAGGGCCAGAGACACCAATATCATCAGAATCATCTCACACAGTAACTGTCTGTCTGACCTACTGGAATCAGGAAAACATCTGGAGTTTGCAGCCAAAAAAGAACCTCAAGAGGAACTTCAGGACTCAACATTATACACATTATACTCTTAACCAGGACACGACGCACAACTCTAACTCTTCATTATAACACAAACTAAATTCACTACCTCCCTGTACCTCACCTGCCTTTCCACCTCACTGTACATCCCCTACCTCTCTACCTCACGGTACCTCACCTGTCTCTCTATCTCACTGTACCTCACCTGCCTCTACCACACTGTACCTCACC
>JBBPCY010067873.1:0-12204 GCA_037974405.1 Brachyalestes nurse
GATTATAGGACATGACCTCTATGAACGTGTGAGAGGCCTTAACCAGAACACAGGACACACAGAGAGTGAAACCAAGACCGTACATGGTCTGCTGGGCTCTGCAGGGATGAATGCTTGGATACCCTAAGAAAGCAATCACACCTCCAAAACTCACAAAAAAGGCCACATTTCATCAAACAAGAAGTTACTAAGATGTCCTTTATGATGATGTTTTCTCTGTTTAGGATGAAGACAGTAAAGGAGAACCCCAGCAGCAGTGCACCTATTACTGTTCCAATCATCACTACAATAGAATAAGCTGCAGACCACTCCAGGTACCAGATTTTCCATTTCTGACATTCTCTCGATCCTCGATGAGACCAAGAGCCCTCTGGACATTGTTGACAGGCGGCTTGATCTGTGAAGAGGAAGAATAAGGAACATATAAAGGTCAGTTAAGGACAGTTTGATCGAAAAAGCAAGTTTTATTGCATTTGATTTTTTTGCTATTTTGCTATAGAAAGGAAATTAGAAATAATACAAAGCAGGTGAAACTGGCATAGAAATAAAATGGACAATAAGCCCCTTTCTAAATTTACAACAGTCGTCCTGGACCCTCTGTAATTATTCTATTTGCCATCAGTTTCTGTGGCCAAAGATCACATAAGAACTCATAAGCCTCTTAACATCAAATTAACCTCGCTGGAAACTTTTACTTCAGTTCTTAGATCCATGGAGTAGATCTTCCACCTCCAGGTAATTCTCCTGAGTACAAAACTGATCTTGCATTGATCATTCTACTATGGTCTCATTAATTTGGTTTTCCAGGTGTCTCCGTTTGCAAAAACCATCATTGTTATAAAAAGCAAACTATTAACTAAGCTAAACAGTTGACCTCAGTTTTCCAGAACCACCAGTATTCAGCATCCAGATGGTTAGCAAAAGCTAGCTCAAACCCAAGTTTCACACCACTTGCTCAATTTGCCAGACCTAGCTTGGTTTGCTAGATGAATACAAATATCTGTGGTTTGCCGAAGTCTTATGTTACAGCTGGATGTATTTTCAGCCACTGGAATATCAGATGTCAGCGTTCTGTCATTTAATTAAATGCTTTGGTGAATAAGAGTACAGATAATTACAACAAAAGCTAATTTTGGTAACATCTAAATAGCTAATGGTATTAAACAATGATAGTTCATTCAGATGAGCTGTATAACATCTCAAGTTAACAGCCAAAATGAAAGGGCAAGTTATGTTCAACATTTGCTGTTGTTAAATTAAGCGGCAGAGTGGTGCTATTGCCTCACAACAAGACAGTCCTGAGTTTGGTTCCTGAGGGTTCTTTCTGTGTGGAACGTGCAGGCTCTCCTCATGTCTGTGTGGGTTTCCACCAGGACCTCTGGTTTCCTCCCACATTCCAAAAACCTGCACATGGAGTTAACTCATTTATTCATTACTTCATTTTCTGTAGTCACTTAATTCTTACTAGGGTTGCAGGTACCCAGAGCCTATCCCAGGGTCTATGGGCAAAAGGGCAGAGGAGGTGCACCAGCCCATCCTGTATACCCTATGAGTGCTGGGATAGACTCTAGCACTTCCTAGGGACGCTTTGTTTGATACTCCTGCTCAAGACAGAATAACAATGTTCCAGTCTGAGAAAATATTTTACTACATACATAAATATGACTCACCCCACTCATTAGAATAGTATCCCTCACTGCAGTTGGTACAGGTGTAGCAACAGGAGATACTAGATATGTTCTTCTCTGTGCCAGGAGGACAGGGCTCTGAACACCTGGACAGGGGCACCTGGATATAAAGAGAGATTTCGTAAAAAGCTCTATTCCTCCACACAGGAAATAAGCAGAAATATCACACAGCATTGATATTCTCCTCACCGAATGGTTGGTCCATGGGATTTTGTTCTCATCCACCTCAACTTCTCCATCCTTTATGAGATATCGCCCCACCACCTCGGGTATTCTTTCATCATTGCTCTTTTTCCACATCATGAGATCATAACCGTTCTCAAAATCCCCATATTTATTAAAGGAATATGTCTCATTGTCCAAGCTGAAGTTCATCTCATGGAGAATTTCCACAAGCTGAAAAAATAAAAGCAGAAACAGGTCTCAACCTCTGATTTTTAAGTTTTTAAAAAAACATTATTGCCACAGCATGGAAACAAAATATTTGTACATTCTGAAACTAAATTGAAATTCACACAGCATAACCAGACAATTCATCTTATAGTATGATTATGCAAGTTGCGTGGGCCCTGCAAATTGTGAGTGCCCCCCTTATGTCAAAGGTTGGTATGAGTGTTTTGACAAGGGAATGATGTAATGTTTAAATGTGCTGTAAGTGCTATGGGTTTTGCTCTGTGTTTGTGTAAATGTGGGACATGCCTGGGAATGGTATTAGCTGTATGTATATTATATGAACGGGGCCTTTTGTTTATTAAAGACAGGGAGGTTTTGTTTCTGTTTTTGGTTAGTCAGGGAGGTAGGAGCAGGTTTATGCACTTATCTTCTCTTGTGGGAAGTAGGGTGGGGTTTGTTGTTTTGGTCATAGCCTTTTCTAAAGATTTTGCGTTTAATAAACCAAGAAAATATTTAAGCTGTGGTTCTGATTTGAGTTATTTCTGGGGGCTGGATTCGTTTGTTGTATTGACAACACATACACACCGAGTACTGCTCCGAGAGCGGTTTATTTCAACAAACTCCTTTCCTCTAACCCATTGGTTCCCAAACTGGGGGGCACGGAGGTATTGCAGAGGGGCGCACAAATGGGATAACCTGGTGGGGCCCATTAATGTTCTTATTTAGAAAAGTGGGAGCCTGCAGAGAAAGTTTGGGAACCACTGCTCTAACCAAACGTCACACTGCCATCTAGTGGTGAAACACATTTACATCACATTTACATTACATATTTTTTCCTCAAACAAAGGTCATTTTGTCCAACCTCATACATTGCATCACTTAACTGGTTTTAACTCAACAAACATTTTTAATTTAATTATTGTTTCCTCAATTAATCTCTTTGGTCTCACTATTCTTTTTGAACCTTGTTTGTCTTTGTCTGACTCAGGACTGTTTTGTTTGTCCACCATTTTTGGTTGTTGTTGTGTCTGGCTTTGAATTGTTATGCCATTTGTGTTACTAGAAAAGGGGGGCCCTGCATGACCCTAATTTCCTTCTGCACTTTCAGTAGATGTCGTCTGTTTCTCCTCATTGTTTTTCCGTGCTCTGTGAGGACTTCATATGATCTCGGCATCGTCTCTTTGACCACTTTTGCCAGCGGTACCCACTGCCCATCACATCTTACCCGCACTATATCCTCCTGTGCGAGTGGTCTCAGTGGTTTAGCTTCACTCCTCACTTCACTCCTTTCCAACTGATGTTGCAGATGGAAGTCTGGTTCTGAGCTTCTGGTTCATAAGCATTTCAGCTGGTGAAAGACCATTTTCCAGTGGAGATGTTAGATCTTGTCTTGTCTGCAGCCTTTTTTACAATTAGCTTCACTATTTGCACTCCTTTCTCTGCTAACCCATTGACTCTGGGTACAGAGGGCTTGAGGTTATATGTTAGAAACTATACTTTTCAGCAAAGTCTTTAAAGCATTTGCTCGTTGTCGCTAATAACAGTCATTGGAATTTCATGGCGTGAAAACATGGCTTTTACATGTGCGACCACCCTTTCTGCTGTTGTGTCACTCAGCCATGCAAATTCAGGGTAATTTGAATGATAATCCATGACTAACAGGTAGTCCCTGCCATTTAGCTGAAATAGATCTATTCCAACTTTTCTCTATGGTTGTTGAGGCTTTTCGTGAGGTCTCATTGGTTCCTTTGGCTGCTGATATCTGTGACGCTGGCAAATCTAGCAGCTTTGCACATATGCCTCTATGTCCTTGTGCAAGCACAGCCAATACAACACAGCACATCTCGTGCCCGTCTTTTGCACTTCTCAATACCTAAACTTAACCATTTGGGATTTCATGGAGGTAGGTATGACTATTTTTGTGCCTTTTAACAGAACTCCATCCAACACTGTCAGTTTCTCTTTAAAGTGTTGACATGGCTTTTCCAGCTTCCCTTGACCTGGACGTATCTGTTCCATTACTCTCTTCAGCTTTTCATCCTTTCATGTTTCTTTCACTATCTCGGTCCATTTTGCATCTGACACTGGCATTTGTGCTCTAATAGAGTCTATGTGGACCTGCACAGCCACTTCTGTGGTGCTTCTGTTGTTACACAAGCTAGCCCTACTCAGTGCATCAGCTACCACTAGGTGCTTGCCAGGCTTAAACTCAAAAATCAAGTCATATTTCTGAAGCCTATACATCGAGCGCTGGATGCTTGGTGGTACTTCACCCAGTGGTTTCTGTGAGATCGCTATCAGTGGCTTGTGATCGGTTTCTAATATAACTGTTCGCCCAAACACATATTCATGAAACTTTTCACAGACAAACACTGCCCCTAGTGTCTCCTTCTCAATTTGTGCATAATTTCTTTCTGTACTTGTCATAGTGCGTGATGCGTACGTGACTGGATACCACTCTGTATCATGCTTCTGAAGCAGCACAGCTCCTAGGCCAACTTTAGATGCACCAGTGGACACCTTCAACGGCTTGTCCTGACTCCTGATCACAGGATTTTAAAACTGGCTCCTGCTTTTCAGCCACTCCCATTCTCTGGCATGTTCTGTCATCCACTGCCACATTGTGTTACTCTCTAAAAAGTTTCTAAGTGCTCTTGTGTTTGCTGATAAATTTGAAATAAATTTCCCTAAGTAGTTAACTAGTCCTAAGGCTCTCAGCAAGTAATTTTTGAGATACAGTCAGGCAGAGAGGCAGGTGAGATACAGTCAGGTAGAGAGGCAGATGAGGTACAGTGAGGTGGAGAGCCATGTGAGATACAGTAAGGTGGAGAGGCAGGTGAGATACAATGTGGTAGAGAGGCAGTTAAATTTGCGTGTCATGTCCTGGTTAAAAGTCTGATGTTCTGAAGACTGAATCTGCTCCTGAGTCTCTGTTTTGGCTATAAAACTCCTGAAGTGTTTTCCTGATTTCAGCAGGTTAGACAGGCAGTTACTGGAGTTGGAGTGGGTCGGTGGAGCTAGAGTGGGTCTGGGGAGCTGGATTGGGTCTGGATTTGGAGTGGGTCTGGGGAGCTGGAGTGGGTCTGGAGAGCTGGAGTGGGTCTGTGGAATTGGAGTGGGTCTGGGGAGCTGGAGTGGGTCTGGGGAGCTGTGCTCTCTGATGGTGAGAACTTTGCTGCACTCCAGTAGCAGGCTAAAGCTCTCTCTAGCCTTGTGGCTAGCATTACCATGATTATTCATAATAAGGGTCTAAAACACCTTTCATTGGTGATGCTTGCTTTTAAAGTCTGTGCCACAGTCTGCACCTTCTCCTGATATTGATGTTTAGTGTCTTTAACAGAACATGGTAAAAACATATGAAGCCGTTTAATATGCACTCATATCGCCAGTGGTGAGTCTTGTGTTATTTGCAGCAGGACATGTGCCTCGTTGACTGTTCCAAGCAAACTGTAATTCAGACACAGCTGTACCAGATTGACTGTCCTGCATTGTGCATTATTTTGAAGGTAGAAGGCTGAATGAGCTGAATATTAAAGAGATGCTGGATGTGTTATAGATCAGGTATGATTGGTCTGGATGAAGAAAAAACAACTGCTGTAGAAAATTAAATATTGACCCTCCCCTCATGCAGAAACAACTGATCTAAACATTTCCAGAAACTGTTAGTCAGTCCTGAATATTGGAACACTTAGCCTGTTCCTCTGTCCAGAACAACTTGGGATGTCAGTTCAGAACAGCTTCAGCTCTGCTGCAGCACTGACCAAGTTCAGACCAGCATTCTACCCTGATGAAAGTGAACTAAAAATGTGCACATGGATTTTTTTGGATTTCTTAGAATTTACTTGACCTGTTCCATTCCCAGAGTGTATCAGTCATCCCTGATTACCTCATTCAGGTGAGATAACGATGACCTCAGGCTGGAATTCACCTCCCAGCTTGTGACGAGCTTCAGCTTCTCCTCACAGGAGTTTCCCCTCAAACATACAGCGTCCAGAACAAATTATTATAGTACAATTATAGTCAATAACAATTATGGAATACTGTATAATTAACTTTAACTTTATTATTAACTGGGTTTGGAAGATCTGGACTTGTGGAAAGTGTTGGAAAAGTCAGCCTAAAGGAGGCCAGTTCCTTCATCTCTTTGGCTTCAGGAAGAAACCACACTAGAACCAGAGAACTGAAGGGGAACTTCAGCTGAGTCACATCTTAGCCAACCTTGGTAAACGCAAGGAATCAGATTCACAACTGATGACGCACGTGTGAGTGTGTGTGTGTGTGTGTGTGACTCACGGTCTCCACTGTGGAAACGATACTGTTTACACACAATCAGGGAGTTTCTGCTGTTCAGAAGAAGCTGAAGTTCAGCCTGTCTGGACTTTTCCATCAAGCCTGATTTCACACGTCTCAGAGAGGAAACCCCCGCCTGCCCCGCCCTCTCAGTGAGGTCACACTCAGCATTAAAGGAATGTTCTTTTAATTTAAACATTGTTTCACAGACATTTACAATAGTGTCATATTTCATATTTACAGCGTATAAAAATAGATTTTCTGTTTTTACACTATCATACACCAGCCGGGGCTGTTTCCAACAATCCCCGGTGGGCTGTTTTCAGTCTCGTGTCTCTGGCCTGGTTGTCCATGCGGCATGCGCTTTGGTCCTGGTGGGGTTCCGTAGGGTTACAGAGGATTCCCCGTCACTTCATGGCCTGACGTAAGAGCGTTAGCTGCCTTTCACTGTGCCTCATGGGAAATGTAGTCCATGCTTCACTTCCCACCGAACTGGAAGTCGTCATACATCTAAGGGACAAAAACACTAGTCAGTGCCAGAACCTGAATGGGAACTTTAATCAGCATCTAACAGACATTAATAATCCAAAGTAAACATTAAATAAATAAATAAACGTACATCTTCGTCCTCGGACAGGGGCTCATCCTCGCTGTCCTCGCTCTCGCTGTCAGGCAGCTCCCGCAGCTCCAGCGCTGTCCGCTGATACAGCTGCTGCTGGATGGCGCTGTTCTGCCGGCCAAAGGTTAGGTGGTACGGGGCGTGGCCGCCGTAAGTCAGGCTGTTGGTGTCGGCGCCCAGAGCGATCAGCTGGTGCACCAGGGCGAGATTCTGCAGGTCCACGGCCAGGTGCAGGGACGTCCTGCCACTACACTGCTCCTGCAACACACACTCCACATTAGGTCCAAGAACTTTTGGGGGGAACATCAGAAAACTGACCATACAGGAGGATACGTACCTTCGCATTGATATCAGCACCAAGCTGGACCAGGTTCTCCACCATGGAGAGGTAACTATAGATCGAGGCGATGTGGAGACACGTGTGTCCTGTAACGGAAACACACACAGTGATGTCTCCTATTACAACACAACTATACTAAATAATACATGTATATATATTCGTATGTATGTGTGTGCGCGTGTGTATGTGTGCATATACATTCATATGTGTATGTATGTGTGCATGCATGTGTATGTGTATATAAACATTCGTATGTATGTGCACGTGTGTGCATGCATATATAAACATTCATATGTATGTGCGTGCATATAAACATTTGTATGTATGTGTGCGCGTGTATGTATATGTATATAAACATTACCGCGTGTGTCTACGCGCGCATGTCCATATGTATATAAACATTAGTTTGTATGCATGTGTATATGTATATAAACACTAGTGTGTGTATGTGTGTGCGCATGTGTGTGTGTATATAAACAGTGTGTGTGTGTATATGTATATAAACATGAGTGTGTGCATATATATATATATATATATGTGTGTGTGTGTGTGTGTGTGTATGTGTGTGGGTGAGAGACACGTACCACTGTAGTTGGGGAAGGACAGGATGGAGCACAGGTGCTGTGTGTTGATCTGTGTGAGGACGGAGAAGCAGGGGAGTGAGCCCCTCCTGCAAGCCAGGTGCAGCGCCGTATCCCCGGCCCGGTCCACCAGCCGCGGATCACAGCCGGCCCTCAGCAGCTTTTCCACCACACTCGGCTGCTCTGTCACCACGGCCAGGTGCAGTGCCGTCTGTGGAGGACACGGGGTCAGAGGGTGGTCTTTATGGTGTGTGTGTGTGCGTGTGTGTGTGTGTGTGCGTTTATGTGGCCACTCCTGACTCTCACCTGTCCCTGGTGGTTCTGTGTGTCCAGGTAGGGGTCCCCGAGGGACTGCTGGATGATCTGGAAGGCATACTCTTCAGCCTGGTGGATGACGGCGAGGTGCAGGTACCTGGAAGGCGGAGGAGGAACTGTTACTCGGAACTTCAGCAGCAGGAAGTGGTTTCGGAGGCGCGAGGAGACATTTCGCAACAGCGGACTTTTGAAGGTTATTTCCAGTCTGTGATGAACTGGGCAGCATGCCAGGGACTTTCCCACTGACTCACTAGCGCCCCCCAGGCGCCCAGCAGAGACCTGTCCCCTCTGCTCGAACTGTAACTGTTTAAGCTCTGTAACTATTTTAGAGCTTTAACTATTATTAACTTGGACTCGTTAAAGGGTTTTGGTTACATTAAATCGGTTGCAGGGGGCTCCAGCCTTCTTACTGGACTCTCAGTTCCACCTTAAACGGTGCAAGTTCCGTTGGGCTCTAATGAAACTGCTGCAGCGTTTCTGGTGGAACGGACAATTCCAGCAAGAACTGAATGGATATTTTAGTTTAGTTTTCAGGATTAAAAACAAGTTAAACCTACGTGTCTCCGTCCTCCGTGACCTCGCGCTTCCAGTCTTCGTGACTGTTTTCCCCGCGGTGGGACACTTCCAGACTGCCCATGTCCTCCACGAGACTCCGGTACTCGTCATCCTTCAGGGAGTCCACGCCGCTGTCGAAGCGCTCCTCTCCGGGCTGCGGCTTGCCCCCCTTTAAGTTCTCCAGGTGGTCCAGGTTCTCCAGGCGGTCCTGGTAATCCACATGTCTCGCTCTGTGCTCCATGGCTGTGTGACTGAAGACGAACTGTGTGTGCGAGGAGGAAGCGCGTTTATAAGGTGGCGCGTGGGTTTTTTTTTGGAGGGGATTTCCAGGTGGGCGGGGCCTGTCGGGGGTTTTATTCACAGAATTTCCCTCCGGAGCGCGCGCTCAGAACGAGAACCCGAACTTTCCTGTGACTCCGCGCGCATGAATGACACTCTGTTCTCCCAGAAGCAGCACAATGATTCTAGACAGCATAACCTTTCCTCTCAAAACTGTCATAAAAGAACCGCGTTTGTTATCGTTTAATGGTTCCTCCTTTATGTTGCGCTCCTGAAAGATTCTCCAAAGAATGCTCCTTGCGGTTTGAAGCGTTCCTTGCAGAGGTTTTACAAAACTAAGCCTTTTATTTTTAAAGCCTTCAGAGAACCCTGGCTGAACTGAATGTTCTCACGCTGGATGAGACACAAAAGATGAAGAACCAGTTCAGTTTCTCTAATAACTTTTTTTCTTTTGTATTTGTTTGTCAGAAGTGTGTTTGAAGAATGATTTAGTTTAAAGGACCTCTAAAGGACCTTTACACAAAAAGGGTTTGGTGTGTTTTTTGGCTGAAATTAAGTGTTTGATGTGTTTTAATGTGATGCTAAACAGTGATGAGTGTGAACAAAGGGGGCGCTGTTGAGCTGTTCTGTTTACAGGGCATGTCCCGAGCCCATTTAGCACTTTTACCTGAAGTTTCCCTGCCTGTCCCTAGTAACCTGTCCCCTCTGCCCTGTCCTCTTTGCAGTGTTTCCTCTGCAGTGTCCTGTCTGCCCTGTCCTTTCTGCACTGTTCCCTCTGCCTTATCCCCTCTGCTCTGTCCCCTCCACCCTGTCCTCTCTGCAGTGTGCCCTCTGCCTTATCCCCTCTGCCCTGTCCCCTCTACCCTGTTCCCTCTGCAGTGTCCCCTGTGCCCTGTTTGTATACAAGTTGTGTGTAGTTGTGTTTCAGTGACTGAAGCCGAAGGTTAACTGCAGAGAGAGAGACAGAAATTGAGAGACAGAAAGAGAGAGAGGGACACAGAGAGAGACAGAATGAGAGAATGAGGGTGATGTATTGTGGGTGTCTCTCGGCCGGGCTGAGGGAAAGTCCTGTTCTGTGTGTGTGTGTGTGTGTGTGTGTGTGTGTGTTGGGGGGTGGGTATTGTGAGGCGAGACCTGCCTGACATTCAACCTGGAAACTACTCAGTCTGTGTTTACACATGAGAACAAGGCTGTCGCTATAGCAACCCTCACACACACACACACACATGCACACAGCAGCGATACTGTGACACACTGTTGAGAACACCCTGACGTAACAGTGCTTTCTTCTTACTGCAGTGAGTGCATGTGTGTGTGTGCGTGTGTGTGTGAGACGCATTCCTGCAGACTCAGATCAGAAAGGAGATTCCTGCGTGGGTTCCTGTGAATTCTTAACATTCCTCATGCTGGGGAGGTTCCAAAGAAACCAGAACACTGTGTTACTTTCCTGTGCTCAAAAGGGTGTGTGTGTGTGTGTGTGTGTGTGTGTGTGTGTGTGTGTGTGTATGCATGTGTGTGTTTGTTGGGTAGGGGGCACAGTCAGGTTCATTGCAACTCAACATTTGTGACTCTGAAGGATCCACAGGATTTTAATGATGTTCCTCTATGGAGCATCTTCAAAATCAAAGAAGAGAGAAGAACATTCAGAAGAGAGGAGAACATTCAGTGGAGAACATCCAGAGGATAACACTAAGAGGAGAACCCCCAGAGGAGAACACTTTAAAACAGGGCTCTCCAGTGGAACAGGGAGAGAGAACGGAAAACTGAGAGAGTCGATTGTTTTGATATAAAGCTCCTCCCCTGTGAGCGCACGCTCATTATGATAAATATTTCAGTTTTGCAGTTTTTCAGTTTTTTTCAGTTTTTATTTTTTCAGTTTTGCATTATATGTATGCTCTTTTTTTTACAGCTCATTTTCATATTTCTCAAAATATTTTTTCAGAATTGCTCCTGAGTGAAATAACTAGAAAATAGAAAAGAGAATAAAGAGTAGAATAATGGAATAAACTGACTAAAATGAATGTTAACCATATATACCAATAATGGACTAAAAGTGTCTGAATATTTACAGTAGGGATTTGTGCAAAGTATTATTATTATTAGTAGTAGTAGTAGTAGTAGTATGAAGAATGCATGTAATGAAGAATGCATGTAACTTCACCTTAAGGACGCTTAAAGCCTACTGTAGCTTTCTTTTTTACTGAATTTATTTTTACAATAAAAAAAAACAAATTGTGTATTATGTTTTTATAGAAAAATAACAATAATGAAAAATATGTTTTTCTTCTCTGTCGCCCTCTGCTGGTCACCATCGCCCTTTGCCCGACTACAGCTCCCATCATTCCCTCGACGCCAGCTGGGGACCAATGAAAAAGTATCCTTCTTGAATAATAAATGAGCTGGCTGGTGATTGGTTGTCCACGTGGCCGGGGCTGAAACGTGAAGGCTGCTGGTTTTGGCAGCCGGCTGTTTACCTGTTTCTCCTAATAGAGTAACAATAATTATCAGTATTATTATTATTATAATGCCGGTTAATTCCCGAGACAGGAAAGAGTCCAACCACGAGGACATGGACGTGGACTTTGCTGAGCAGGAGGTCAGCAGTTCGGACGAGGAGGACACGGTGAGCTCCACTGCATCTGAAGATGGAGACAGTTCGGGTAAATACTGGGATTTTGATTATGTTTTTGGTTAAAATGATTAAAAGTATTTAATGGATTTTTGATGTGTTGTGCTCAATATTGCCTCTTATTTCCCAGCTCTGTGCTGGAACTCTCCGGTCCACCTTAAATGGGGCCGTGGTTAGGGTGAACCGCCCCCGGCGCCCGATCCGACGTGCTGCAGCTTTTAAGGTAGACTGTAGAGTTCCGACAAGAGCTGCAGACTGAGCTCCCAAATGCAACAAAACTGAAAATACAGATCCTGTGGGTTTAAATGCCCATAAACTGAGGCTGTGTTATACAGTGTGTACTGGTTATACCGTTATACAGTGTATACTGGTTATACCGTTATACAGGGTATACTGGTAATCCTGTTATACAGTGTGTACTGGTAATCCTGTTATACAGTGTGTACTGGTTATACCGTTATACATTGTGTACTGGTTATACCGTTATACAGTGTGTACTAGTAATTCTGTTATAC
>JBBPCY010067894.1:0-12202 GCA_037974405.1 Brachyalestes nurse
TATCTATCTATCTATTTATCTATCTTCTATCTATTGGCTCTGCATGCTATCGTATTTCCTTCAGGAAATGCAACTTTGTCTAGTATTATTATTGTTGTCCCAAGTTTTCTTCATTTTATTATTCTTCCAGGATTAATGCGGCTCGAACCGCTTAGTGTATAAACTTTGTTCCAACTTTCCTGCGAAGATGTTATTAATGAGAAGCTGGCTATGTATTTTTTCGGACTCGTAAACTTTATAATTCATTAATTATTAATAATTAAAAATCGATATTTTCCCATAGAAATGAATAGAGGGTGCTAATACTTCAATGCAATTTATTCTAAACTTTGCTTCTCCACAATGGTTCAAGATTATTTATCTATCTATCTATCTATCTATCTATCATCCTTTCATTTATCTATCTATCTATCTATCTATCTTCCATCTATCTGCCTATCTATCTATCTATGTTTTCATCTATCTATCTATCTATCTATCTATCTATCTATCTATCTATCTATCTATCTACCTTTCGTCTATCTATCTATCTATCGCTCTCTCCTTCTCTGTAACTATCCATCTATATATCTCTCTCTTTCTTTTTATCTCTATCTATCTATCTATCTATCTATCTGTCTATCTGTCTATCGGCTCTGCATACAATCGTATTTCCTTTAGGAAATGCAACTTTGTCTAGTTAAAAATGAAATACATTTACGAAACAAGACATTTTTGCTGATTTATTTGAGCGATCAATTACTTTTTGAATAAGAAAGAACTGTACCTGTGGTTGAACAAGTTTTTCCCATGTCATTGACAAAACAGCAATGTCACTAAAGTACAAACAGAACCTTTCATGTCTATGAGCTACAGGTGAATGGCTAAACCAAATATAAATGCCAAATACCAAGCATATAACTTTGCACATGACATCATACAACCTTTTGCTCAGTCTTAATATTATTAATCAATATTTACAAAAACATACCCATCTGAGGATTTCACAGCACAGTAAAATCCAAAAAATGACAACAGTTCCAAAAACAAAACAAATGTGTGTGTGTGTGTGATAATAGGAATAATACAATTAGTAACTATTCCTGAAGTAATTTGTTTTTCAGGGCCAAAACTTTAGGTGACAGTCTTTCTCCACTCAGATTCATGACAATCTTCTGTATGGATTCAAAAGTTTCTGGATACCTGAGGTTCAAGGCATATATAAGTCCAAAGAACATGGCACAGCCTAGAGCCACATTTTTCAAACCCCAACTGACTTCCACTCCTTTAATTACAATGCCGACATGTGCAGGTTCATCAGTAGCTCCGGCACCCTCCCTCCTGACTGTGTACACAGACGCAGTTACTTACTTTAAGACGTTTAAAGGCTGAATTTGGCACAACACAGGCCAAAAATTACCTGAAGGCACCTAAACCACACCCCGCAACAATATTTAGAATGAGTGCACGCAGCAAAAGTGCCCGGGTAGAAACGTTGCAGTGCAGGAAATAAAATAGCGATGACTGTGATGCGGTGCTTGGGGTGGCCAATAGGGTGGCCAGGAATCACTCCACCCTTGGTGGGGAGGCAAGTATCCCACCCACTTGGCCACCACCCTGAAACCTTTCACCCCAAGAAAAAAAGCATTGAAAGATATGTATTTAATCTTTTCTCATCATTCGCGGCCATTGACAACAGAAATCAACCACTTTTTGAAACCATGACCATGCAGTTTATTATAACTCAAATTTACCCAAGTGATGCCCATAATTAACAACAACCCACATTAGAAGAATAAAAAAAAATTACATCAACAAAAGGGTAGTTATCAGAAAGCTCGCAGTACAGGTTGTGATGGCAGCCTGTCAGTCATCTACCGCAGCAATCTTGAGTTATCTCTGTTACCACTACCTGAACTCTCTTCATTTGAATGCCTTGCATTTAAACGTAAGCCTTCTTCCCCTTTGCTGTTGCTCCTCTTTTACCGACCACCTAAACCAAATTCTTTTTTCTCGAGATATCTAATCTACTCACAATTTTTTGCACATGCTCCATCGATGTTATTTTTTTAGGTGATATGAACATCCATATCGACTCCCCCTCCTGCCGGTTTGCTACTGAATTTCTCCAATTGCTGGACTACCTTAACTTAAAGCAACTAGTTGATGTCCCCAAACACATCAGGGGGCACACCTTGGACCTTGTCATCACAAACTCTGTTCCTCTCACCAACCTGCAGGTGTTTGACCTGGGTGTCTCCCCTTCAGCCTCTCCAAGCATAAACACAGTATCTGCTTTAGAAACCTCAAAAACATTAACCCAGAACACTTGGCAGCAGACTTTCAGTGTCTTTCCACACAGCCAATGGAGCAGTGGACTACAACACCCATCCGAGTAGTCTCCTGGACCACCATGCCCCTGTTAAAACCAGAACTGTGACCTTCTCCCTGGCTTGTTTCTTTCTTTTCTAACCTGTAGCCCGTTGAGATCTTGTGATAAAAAGGGCACTATAAATAAACTGTATTATTATTATATTTTAGGCATTTTTTTTACCACACCTCAAGAACACGGTTTTTCACTATATGCGGGAGCTCTGCCTATTTTAGGTTAAAATTATTCTGGAAGCAATTACTCAGAAAGTGTCCTTCAACAATACTCAACAATGCTTTTACATTAAATTACTTTAGACTCATTTGGCAGAAGCTTTTATCCAAAGGGACTTACAATACAAAGTAACACTCAAGTTTCAGTACAGTTTAATTAATTTTTGCCAGATCTCTTTCCCTGCATTTTAATTATTGAGTTTGTCCAAATAGTTGATCCAAATTCCCTTTTTCCTTTGCCCAAAACGTCCCAGAAATTAGTAGTTTAAATGAACATGGCTTTCAAATCAGGCCAAATAAAATATTTGGAATCGAACAATCAGAACGTAACCACGGTAACGTGATCAAATCATGTGACTTGGACCGCCCTCATTGGAGCTCTTTGATCTTTGTTCTGAGCCGCAACTTTTGAAAACTGACAGCCGCTGATCAACACTGCATTTCTTTTTGCCGAGATAAAGTCAATGGTGATGTCTGCCGAACTGCTGGAAGCGACGGTAATTCTCTATATGATGACTTTCACTTTTTATGTATTAATATGCTTCTTTGTAGGCTGCACGGAAGTGATTTGTTTTAGCTCTAGGCCTACTTTTGCTCCACTTGCTTGCCTTTGAGCTCTATTTTTGTGACAGAGAAGAGTTACGTTTACAGTGTCGCTTACACAACTTTTAAACCATGAAAGCGTTCTACACGTACTTTTAGTGTCAAAACGCATCTTCAGTGCATCTTTACAGGTGGCAAGTTAGTCTCATCTTTAGTGGCATCTAATGCTTGTTGGCTGGTGACAAAGTGTTAGGAAAGAAGAGCTGAGAAAGTTCTCTAAAGTTTAGATTTTCTCTAAAGAAATCTAAACGTTGAATTTTGTTCATGCCTACATAACGTGTGGTTATTTAAGAAGTGATGTTTATCACTTGAAAACACAAGTCATGGTTGTCTTTTTGGGTGGGATGGGAGGCACACTCCTAAGCTATACATGGGAAGGTTCAAGGTTGCTTTATTGAATTATTAGTTTGGCACACTTATTATGATTATAGTACAGGAGGCAGCTATATCATTAAACTAAGTGCCAGGAATGCCAGAAACAATACAATAAATAGAAAATATAGCAGTGTTACAGTAGTATGAATGGGATGTGAATCCTAGACAATAAGATAAGTAGACAATACAGAAGTGTAACAGAAGTGTAACATAAGTGTGAAGAGGATGTACACTTTCCAGAATAAATAATTTTCCACCATATATGCGTATTATTATTATTATTATTATTAGTGTAAGTTATGGCTTATCAAGTCAAGTAACAGGACATAAGGATGTCTGTAGTGACAGTAAACAAAAGGTAAAGTGCAGGTGCTACTGAAAGTCTAGAGTGTAACCAGGGACTAGACATTTCTGTGCAGTTAGAGAAGGAGGTAATGTAAGGTACTTCCGGACTAGCCTAGATAAGAAGGCCCTTTCCTAATAGTAAACCTTGCTGCTCTGCTTAAGTTTGTCTGGCCATCTGAGAAGATCCCCCTTCCACAGGACATGTTGGAGTGCTTGCGGGTGGCTGAGCTGCGCACACTCCTCTCATCTATGGGTGAGAACAAGAAGGGACTGAAGAAAGAACTGGTCCAGCGAGCCAAGGACCTCCTCCAGAAAGAGTGCAGACCTGCAGTTCTTTCTGCCATCCGGGAGCTCTACAAACTCCCCCGATCCGCTAACATCAACAACAGACGTTCCCAGGTCATCATTGTCCCTCCTGAGGTTATTGCCATGCCCATGGCTGATTGCCTCAGCAAACCAGATGCAGTGATTCACAGCTCCATTCCTGAGGTGCAGATGATAAAGCTTCCTTTCTATCACACACTGGAGACCATTGTTGTTCCAACACCACTAGGTAAAGTACCACTGACCAACCATTAAAGGAGAATTCCATAGATTCAGAATTTCTGTAAAATTAAATATTCAAGGTGTAAACAAAGCCATACAGAGTGGTTTGATGTGAAATGTACAGTTCCAGAGGCTCTTACGAAGTCAGAATTGTTCACTGCTGGGATGATAGAAATCAGACATCTGGACATATTGCCTCTAAAAGCTACCCCATTGGCTACATATGTATTGCCTGGTGCTTGATTCACACTGGTTTTGAAATGTTTTGGGCTAAAATGTAATTGTAAATCTTTTTTTTATGGTGGAGAGGTACATGCAAGGTCTTGCGAGGAGAAAGAGTAACCAAAACTGTTTTCCCAGATTTTTTTTCACTGCTTTAATCAGCAGTTATTATTACATTGAAAAGCTTATAGTGGTGTGCAAATTTTATCATTATCTGTTATAGAAGCCATCCTCTTTTCATCTTCACTGTTTGTACAGACATTGTGATGTTTGTCTCCAGAATTTGCTGGTATTTAATTTTAATATAATTCTTCCTCTACCAGTGAAATGTTTCCAGTGCACTAGCTGCAACACAAGACCCTAAAGCAACACAAGACCCTCCTCTTTGCCTTACAGTTGGAGAGGTGTTCTTTTTTTTCCAAACATACATTCTGGAAAGAAGCAAAGGTATCAGGCTTGTTTAAGTGTTCCTTTGTAAACTTACACCTCTCCAGAGCCTGCTAAATCTTCCTGAAGATATTTTGCTGTCAAACAAGGGTTCTTATAATGCCATTCTAGCAATTCTACAATCAGTTCTCTCAAACTGTTGTTGGTCTTCCAGAGCTGAACTTGACCTCCACTGTTCTTGTTACCTACACTTTCTTAATTACATAAAGAACTGAGAAGTGGCTAGCTGAAAATGCTTTGCTATCTAATCATTTATTAAGAAATTTGCATCAGTTGGCTTTTTCTAACAATGACTGTGAATAAGCCATTTTAGTCTGTGAGCTCAAATCTGAGAGCTCATGTACAAAACAAAAATAAAACAGTAATCTGGCTTGAAATGCTGAAAAGAATGTTTCATCTCGATTTTGTTAACCTTTTTATAAATATTTCTTGCATAGCTTATTCTGGATGTTGCTATACGGCTGCTAATAGACTTAAAAGCAATGGTACAAAAATGAAGGATCTGTGGTTTCAGACTTAAACAAATTATTATATTGGTTATATTTGAAGGACATTTGCTCTTTCTATAATATTGTCTTTTGTTTTCTTTCACAGTACCAGTGTTTGGTCGAAAACTGCAGAACAGCTACATCACGTTTCGCCTGACTCCAAGTCAGAGGGCTCAGATAAAGAACTCAAAGTAAGCTAACCTTTCACTGTTTTTAGTTTTGAGTACCTGATTTGCAGTATATGCTTTAATTATTTAGTTGACCTTTGACCAAAGGCTATGCTTTTGAGGAAGGCGGGCATGGCAAGTTTGATGCTCAGCCTTCATGCAAATCTGGTTAACCCACTTTGTTCTCCTACAGCATCTAGCTGTGAGCTGTAGGTTACGCGTTTTGTTCAGAGGACATTTTTTTTAAACTTTTGTACAATTAATGTATTATATGATGACATTCACACAAATAATTGTTTTCTGAGATCTCTGTGGTTAATGCAATTTTGAGGCCCTTTCTTGAATGTGTTTTTCCTCAGAATCAGCTTTTCTCTACATCCACAACCAAAAATTTCATTTTCCATTTTCATGTTCATTCCCAACCACATTCTGAAGGCTTTAATGTATGATCTTATATATTGAATATCAGCATATATAATAAATAAAATATAATTATAAAATATATTGCATATCTGGATACAGGGAGTCCTCGGGATACAGCAGTCTCGACATACAACGGTCACTCCCACGGCTTACACCATTAGCGTTGGTGTTAGGATAGGTAAGTGACTTAGGCTAGGGTGTGCTTCGACTAACACCAAAATTCGGGTTACATCACTGTCGAAGGAACAGATCTGTGTTGTAACTCGAGGACCCCCTGTATATGGATATTCTAGATATTGTGGCACAGAGAGCTGTCTTCATTAAACAATAAAAAAGAGATTTCAATAATCTATTCTGTGAATTCCTCTCTCTGGAGTATGGCTTCACAATGAAATTAAAACATCATCCATAGATTATTTTTTATAATTGTTCATAACAATATGCAATAGTATGTATATTAAAGTAGATAACATCCCATTTGCATTTATAAATTAGTTATTTCTAAAGGGTAAAATTAAAGGGGGCATTTGGCTGACGCTTTGATCCAGACCGACTCACAACCATTAGTTACAGTGACAGTACCCCTGGAGCAACTGAGGGTTAAGTATCTTACTCATGGATATAATGATAAAAGTGGGGTTCGAACCTGCAATGTTGTGGTCATTGGGTTCAAAGGCAAGTGTTTTACCCACTAGGCCAGTACCACCCTTCCAGTACAAATCTTTGTAAGAATATCACTATCAACTGGCAAATATGTCATATTTGTTGTTTTGGAAAAAAAAAAAGATTTTCATTCCGCCTGTCTCTTCACTCCTCAGAGATACCAGTTCCAGATCAAAGTCTGTTCAAGTGGTGCTCAGGTGAGGCTTCACAGTGGAGTAAGACCTGCCTTTGCACTTTCGTTTCAATTAAGGACGATTTGCAAATGAGTTTTGTGTGTGCGAATGACTTTTTGAAGGTCCTTTACCAGTTTAAGGGTTCTTCTTAGAACCTATGTATTACGTGGAGTTTGGTTTACTTTATGGAGATTGTTTACACCCATCTGCAAAGAACCATCCGTTGGACAGTTCTTTAAGGGCCCAAAAATAGAGTGTAGTGACAACTATACTATCGTATGAAATCATATCCTATTAGGAATATTGCATTCTGTGATATAGTGTTAAGTATTTCTTTGTGGCCTTTTGTTCATAGCTTGAGTATCGGTAATTCTCTAATGTTTTGTTAATGGTGGCCTGCGCGGTTTATAAGTAATGCATAATGTAATCTAAATGTACGTACAGTAATTGTCTGCATTGAAATTTAAAATGTCTACAGTTTTCATGTGTTCAGTGTTCATTCTATGTGTGTATTTTAGAATTTGCTACACTGAAAGCATTGGTGTTGAAGATGATCAGTATCCACCAGGAATGACCGTGTTAGTCAACAACTTGGATTGTTCAATACAGGTGTATTTTGTGTTTTTCTTTTGCTTTCAGTTAACTTTATAGAATAATTTCTCTCTGTGTTAAATATGTTCTACCTTTCATTATAGATATACTTTTTTTTTGATGTTCCTTTTGGGATAGTGGGAGATAAACATAATCTTGTGTAACAACGATGCATATGCTTGGTGTAAGAAATCTTGCATCTTCATTTTGTTTCAGTGTTTACATAATTTGTAAACAGCGGTTGCTCTTTACACTGTGTTAAAATTTTGTGATAAACCAACAGAATGGTCAACAGTCAGAATTTGAATTTATTGTCAAGTAGGTTCCCCATATGAGGAATGAACTAATATTGAATGTTTTCCTTCTCCTGTAAAGTTACTGTTTGGAGATGTAAGGTTTTGTGCAAACAGCATTGACTCATTCAGCCTATTTTTATAGTCTCTTTTATCAACTTTTGAATCAGGTTCGCTATTCGTCTGATAAAGAGGGGATGGAACCTTCTCGTCCCTGTTGCCCTATCAATCTCACACCGGTACTGCGACAGACAACTGAGAACCATGTTACTGTAACCTGGGGTAATTATGGCAAGGTAACCTACCTCCTTTATTAATGTTAGGGCTATTAGATTTTTCATTTGTTTTGTTTTGGGATCACCAGCTACTTTTTTCAATAGAAATGGTTCAAAATTACTTACAGTATAATATCTGCATTAATATATACTACATTTAAAAACATATTTTCATTCTTCTGGAAACTTGCCTCTTCAAGATATATGTGGTTCCCTTATGACAGCAGCTATAGGTCATTTCAACTGGACAACAGCATGATCTGAACTGTAAGACTTTAAAGAAATGACCGAGGGTCTTCTTTTTGCTTTATCTCTCTTTGTGTGTATTTGTGTGTAGTGCTACTCTGCAGCTATATATCTGGTGAGGGTCTTCTCCTCAGCAGAGTTGGTGGAGCAGCTCCAGAAAAAGGCAGTGGAGAGTAGAGAGCAGTGCAGACTGAAGAGTGAGTGCATTTATTACAGGAAACCAACAACACCCACAATTTCAGCTTGCTTATACTAATGCAAACATGACTTGGTTTACTCAGATGTGAATTTGTGATTAAATATACCTCCTGAATTGCACACAAATAACAAACAAGCTGTCCACTCTACATTGCAGATCAAGTCTTTTGCTGAATTCAAGTCAATCTTATTTTTTGTCCATAATACATGTTTTGAACATTTTTGGCCATGTTATTATCTCTCTTTTCTCAGTTTGCGAGAAGCTGCGCTGTGATCCAGAGAATGAAATTGCCACCACAGGGCTGCAAGTGTCCCTTATCTGCCCGGTGAGGATCCCAAACTGATCCACAACTCACTCTTGCCTAAAGTTGGCTTGTGAACATAGCATAAAATTGCTGTCATAAAATAAAAATGTACGGTAACATGTAAGCAGGAAGGAGAATAAGTACAACTTGTTTCTAATATTTGTTAATGTAAGTTATATTACTCCACATATTCACTCATTTCTATTTGTTCATTTGTCATGAAAAGTAAAAAAATGCTATATGAAATAAATATTTTCTTATAGCAACAGTTTGTTTTTAGCTTGTATAGTTTACTTATTAAACCTTGCATTTTGTGTTGTAACTCAGTATCATATCTTGGTAAAGTAACATAACATTTTTGAGATTTAATATTCTTATCTCTGTTGCTCTTTTGCAACAATTTATTGGTGTACTAAAAGAAACATCCCATGCTTGTCATTAGGTTCCATATTTACTAAACCAGTAGTTTGATGTTTTTTGAGGAACCCATTTTCCTGTATTTTAACCCTTAGGTTTACTTGACATGTTTATATGGTTTTGCAGATCAAAACAGTCATAACTATTTTTTTTAAATGAGCAACAGCCTATTTTACAGATGTATGCAAATGACCACTGCTCTAATTGGCTGTTCTGTATTGTGCCTAATTCAAAAAATGATTCAGGCTAAAACACTTCTTATAACTTCAGAGCGAATGAGTGGGGATAAACTGCTATAGACTGAAGAGACATATATATATAAATGGGTTGGTGTCTGTGACATCACAAAAAATTCAAAACAGGCTGTTTTGGGTGCTTGGTTTCCATGTATGCACTGCCCAGACTGGGGAGTAAATGGTAGGTTTGAAAACTTGCACACAACATTAAAGGTTTTGTATTAAAAAGGCAAAGATTATTCAGTTTTCCATTATATTTGGCATTTAAGTTTGACGGAGCCACTGAAAAATTATTCTAAGATGTTGTGTCTTTGTGTTTAACTGTCTGTCTTAAAAGCTGGCAAAAACTCGCATGTCTACCCCCTGTCGAGCCCAGCTGTGTGCCCACCTGCAGTGTTTTGACGCTGCCTTCTACCTGCAGATGAATGAGAGAAAGCCTAGGTGGACCTGTCCTGTTTGCCATAAGCCTGCGCTCTTTGAAACACTCCGGATCGATAGGTAACATCTCTTCCACAGAGACTTTCTTTTTAGTGCTGGTCCATTAGAGTTTGCATTGTGAAGGCACTGGGAGTTACAGTGACAGCTAAATTTAACCTGAAAAACAGACATTTTGGTAAATTCAATGTGCTTTTTTCCTCACATACTCAACCTTTGCTCAGCATTAGTTTAATGATTTTTGTTTTCTTTTTTCACTTGTCATTATCAAGCTCACTATTTGAACAGTCAAGACAGGGCAGAGCCTACTCATTTCCCAATCAAGCAATTTAAGTTAGTAAAAGCACTGAATTATTGGGACAGCTCAATTCAACCATAAAAAATAGACATTTTTGTCAACTAAATATGCTTCTTAGTCATATCTTAGTGTTCAGTGCATAGACATTTGATGGTACATTCTTTTGTGGCTATTTGGATGCGAATTTCTTAACATATACCATCCAAGACAGAGAGACCGAGTGCTTCCTGTGCTGTCCGTGCTGAATGTGTTTACATGTCTAGTAATAATCAATATCTGATTTCAGCAATTTGTACTTATTCAAGTGGTCATGTAAAAAATGTACAACACCACGTTGCATCAGATTTGACGTAATACATAAACATATAGATGAGAGCTACTTGATGGACTTCATCATGATTCCACAATAAAGTAATCCCCCGCCTTTTGCAGGAGTTACGTTCCAAGAGCACCCACGTATAGTGAAAAACTGCGATGTTTTGTTTTGGTTAAAAAAAAAAATTACGATTACGATTTTAGTTATTCTTCCAAAAAATACAAATAAACATTATGGTTTCGGCAGTTTGCTTAAATATTGATGGCTGTGGAGTAGCTACAGGCTATAAGCTGTTTCCTGGTGCTTGTTTAAGATGCCAAACGTCATAGTAAGGAGAAAGGAAGGTACAGGTCAGAAAAATGTATTCATCCTGGAGGAAATTGCTTTATAAAGGCAGAACTGCCCTCGAGCTGGCCCGTACGGGGATCGAACCCGCGACCTTGGCGTTATTAGAACCATGCTCTAACCAACTGAGATAACTGGCCTTTGGTTGTTTCGGATATCGACAAAACAGTGAAGAATAAGTGGAGATGGGCTTGGCTAAATGAAATAGGCAATAATGGCAAGCCATTTAGTTCATGGTGAAAAAAGATGAAAATGACAGGTGTGTGCTTTTGTGTGGTATCTCAACTAGGGGCTTAGGGGATAATGGACAAAACAGCGTAAAAATCTGATGCATGGCCAAGGTGGTATGGGTCCGTCAAATGAATTTTTTTTTTTGCTTTAACCCATGTACCCGTAAAGAAAATGTAAAGATAAACCCATATTCGCCTCTTTTAATTTAATTTACAGTAATAAAAATGCAGGGCTTTGAGAAACAGTGAGATGATCCACGGGGGAGATTCTGGTCTGAAGCGCCACAGACGCTTCAAACGGCAGCAGCAAGGAGAAATAAATCATCAGAATCGGAAAACTATTGAAACCTGGAGGAAAATGCTTAAAACCGTTAGCATTAGCAGCCTGTGGCGAGCCAAAACAAAAACTCGTACATAAAAGAAACGTTGAAATAACTCTCTCTGCCCACATGTTTAGACAGGGCACAGCTTACTAATGCTAAATAAAATCTCTCTCTGAGTGTGCGTGACTGCTTCGTGTCTGTGTGTGTGCACGCGTGTGACTGCTCTCTCTCTGTCTCTCTCTCTCTCAGCATAACGTTCTCAGATGGTGCGTTCTAACATCCTGAGTGTGCGTGACTGGTCTGTGTCCCTGAGAGTGTGTGTGTGTGACTGCTCTCTCTCTCTCTCTGCATAACGTTCTCGGACTGGCTACTTTCAAACCTCCCGCCTCTAAGTTCTGGTGCCTTCACGTCCTATGGGAATTATGGTAAATACCAGAAGCCGACTTGAGAACTGCACATGAACACCCCTCACGTCGTAATTTCTATTGGGGAATTGGGAGAAAATTTTGATACACGAGTTGCCGAGATGAGATCAACTCTGACCTTTCAGCATGTCGGAGAGCGAAGAACACAAACAAGCAAGAGCACACAAGAGCGTCCCATCTTACCTTGTGGCTGACCTGTTTTACAAATAAACATTTATTCTTGATCATTTAAAA
>JBBPCY010067905.1:0-12202 GCA_037974405.1 Brachyalestes nurse
ACACACACACACACACACACACACACACACGCACGCACACACACACACACACACACACACACACACACACACACACATTGAGTTGCTGCAGCTACCTTGTCTCCCAAAATACTGGCAGTTTGATCAGAAACATCAAATAAGCTGTATGTTGCAGGTTTGTAATCTGTCTGTTGCTGCACAGTTTATCAGTCCCTCTCCACCTCGTCACACCACCATGGCAGTGGCATTATTTTGTTTGTTGTTCTGATTTGACCTTATTAGGCATCTGTAGTTCTGGAGTTCAGTGTCAGTGCTGGGCTGAGAATCATATACAGATTAATGGGCACACCTGGTCAGATCATATGTTTTGTTGATCGACTCAGCCTCAATAAGCTGATCTGCTAAACTCTAATACCCTAAATAAAAAAACTTAAATATTACATTTACTGACAATGTCATACTATGGATGTTCTCTGTAGAGGATGGGTACTTGCAAAAATTCTTTTGCACACGACTGTACCAACCAATACACACAACTTACACGGTGTGTCTTAACACACTATATCTCTAATCCTCTTAGTCTCTCATCCCTTTCCTCTCTGTCTTTCTCTGAAGAGGAGGGCCCTTTCCTTCTACTGTTCTCCCATTCTCTCTGTTATCTCATTTTCTCTTTCTTCTCTTTTTCTTTCCTTTTTCACTTACTGTTCCTCTCTATATCTCTCTCCCGTCCTTCTCTCTCTCCTCCTGTCTGTTTCTCTAAACTCACTCTCTCTCTCTTCTCTACTGTGAAATACTTGCAAACTACCTCATACCTCCTAAGGCACAAAAAAACTAGTCAACTTGTATTTGAAACATGTTCTGATTTCTCCAGACAACACTGGGACAACTGTAATGTCCTTTATTAAAACAGTACACGTAATTATTATTAATATTATGCGGGGCATCTGGTGGTCTTGTGGTTAGGGAGATGCCCCTGCGATCGTAAGGTAATGGGTTCAAATGCCAGGACTGCCAGGGGCACCACTGAGGTAACCTTGAGCAAGGTAGAGTCCCCACACCCTGCTCCCTGGGGAAAGAGAACAATTTCGTGCTGTTCACACTGAGTGCTGTGCTGTGCTGTGTTCACGTATGACAGATGAACACTTTACACTTACAAATGAACCTGAGGAGAAACATTTAGAACCTCAGCTTCACCGCTGGATCTCTGAAATCGTAACTTTGCAGCGAAAAGGGGAAAATGTCTGTAACTACTAACAACTGTAATGTAAAGAGATTTTATTCAGACCATTTCCCTCAGTTAATTTGCAATTAAATGTAAAAGAATAAAAAGAAAAACACACATCTGTAAATGTTTGTAGGTTTTGACACGACAACGAAGATTTGCTGTCTAAACCACCAAAATCAAGCTACAAAGACATTTTTATTATCCTTTTTCTGAAATATGGCTTTTTTCATGTTCCAAATATGTGCCAAAACGGATTTGGCAGCAGAAATACCAAAAGCTTTGGCAAAAGCAAACACAGCTTTGTACTTTCTGTCTTTCTTGTTGATTTAGAAACGGTCATTATTTTGTTATTTTGTTATCTCTTCTTTCGCGTTCTCTTGATTTCTCTATCTCTCTCTCTCTCTTTCTTTCTCACTCTCTCTCTATCTCTTTCTCTCTCTCATGCAGGGCAGGTGTTGGGTAAAGAAGTTCTTGTCTTTGCAGTTAGCTCAAGGCAGCGGCTCTGGAAGCTTCAGCAGAGCAGAAATAACTGGAAGAGTTCAAGGAGGGGGGAAACTATGAGTGTGCAGACGTGAGAAAGAAAGAGAGAGAGATCATGTACGTGTGCACACAAGTATGGTGGTGTGAGATAACTTACAATTCGATATGACTAAGAGTGTGCGGAGGAGACTCGCAAAAAGAGAGAACAAGAAAGAGTGACAGCATGAGAGAGAAAGAGAGAGAGAGAGAGAGAGAGAGAGAGAGAGTGATTGTGTACTACAAGGGGGAGAGACAATGCATGAATGTGATGGTGCCAGTTCATCTCTATCATATTCGTAACTTTTTAAAAACTAAATAAAAGAAACTATAACAAATTCTATACTCTTTGTTTACATTTACAGCCGTAAAAATAAAACCCTTAGTGTAGCAATGCAATGAATCATCAAAACAATGACTTGAACCTTTATCAGATTAAATCATCCAAGCTTTACATCCTGCTGCTGAGAAGGAACAGCAGTGAGGTTTGAGGAGCGGCTGAAAGGATAAAATGGAAGTGTGAGAGAGATTGAAAGAGATTTTGGGAGAGATTTGGGAGAGGGTTGGACAGAACCTCTTCTCTTCTGTGGGAGGAAGAAAGGAAGAGAGCGGAGGAGGAGGAGGAGGAGGAGGAGGAATGTGGCTCCAGAGGAACAAGTGAAAGGAAAGAAGAGAGGCCAGAGAGAGAGAGAGAGAGACAGAGAGAGAAAACACATGGCACACGAAGGCCCTCATTTTGGTACAACTGGAGTGTGGTGAATTTATTTGGAAGCTAACTGTGTGGGTTTATGTGTGTTTGTGTGTGTGAGTGTGAGAAAGAGAGCGAGCATGTGAGTATGTATGTATCTCTCTGTTTGTGAGGACCAAATGTCCTCATAATGATAAGAATATGTTACAATCAGTTGAAGTGGGGACAATTTACCTGTCCTCACATCACAATTTCACACTTTTTAGCAGAAAGATTGCCTTTTGGTTACTGAGGTTAAGATTAGACTCAGGTTTAGGTGTAGGTGTAGTATTACTGAGATACAGTAGAAGTCAATGAACAGGTCACCAACCAACATTGTGAGTGTGTGTGTGTGCGCCATTGCCATTAACAAGATGCTGCTCTGAAGGCTGGTCACTTCACTTGAGCACCCAACATTAACCAACATGCTTCTGTTAGACTCCCTATTAGAATCACAATGATTAAGTAATATTTAGCTGTCCAGCACACCACTGACGAAGTAAGAACATGACCCCATTTAGATCTGATACGTCATGTGTCTTGAGTCTCAGGGTTATAACTGGATAAGAGCAAGCCACATTAAATTGTAGGAGTAAGTGCACCCAAGACACACTTTAAACAGATATAAATCCCTCAAAGCACATCAGGAGGTGATCTGGACATTATTTTATATTACATTGTAGTAAAGTTTCATTATGAGCTGCCTAATAGAAATTATCCAAGTTTCTTAAAATAAAACTTTGCAACTGTAACTTACAGTGAAAGTTAAGAACTTTTGTGTCATTTTGGAGCTTTTGCTCTGACAGTGGTGACCTTCATCTGTAATGAGTTTTTGAAAATATTAAGATGATATTTAATGGTTTAAACACTCAGGTAGTACTGATCCTAACTGTGATAATACATTATCAACTTCTGCTTCTCACTTTCAAGACACTTAATAACCTTAGAATTTCCACATCTTTCTCATCTAATTCACATTTCTGCTATTCTCGTATCATCCTCTTCCACCATTCTCCCTATACTTCCAACCCGTTAGGCCACCACTGGGTTCAGAGCCTTCAGCTCATCCACAAGACGTCCATAATACTGACTCTCTTCCAATCTTTAAAACCCACCATAAAACACACCTCTTTAAGCGTGCTTCCTGCCTCTAGTGTTGGTGGCTTATGCTGTTATTTTAACTCGTTATGCTGCATTTTATGTCATGCTGGATTATTGATGTCTTTTTGAATCGTTGCATATCTGATTTTAATACATATTGTAAGGTTTCCTTGAGTGCCTTTGAATGGTGGTTGTAAATAAAATAAAATGTTTTTATTATTATTATTGTTATTATTATTATGCATTCCCCACCTAGGGTGAGTCCCTGTCTCACACCCACTGATCCCAGGATAGGCTCTGGGTACCTTAGTGTGCATTAAGCGGTTACAGAAAATGAGAGAAATGAATTATTCTGCATTTATGTGTAAAGCTCTCTGCCAAAAAAGGTGATGTGGTGTGTGTGTGTGTGTGTGTGTGTGTGAGTGTGTGTTGGTAGGGAGGAGTGTGTTAAACGACAGAACTGATCTTCCTCCATTTCTTGGCTCAATTATGCAGAATGTTGGAGTATCAATATGTGTGAGTTCTCATGCAGGCAGTTATTATCACTTTGTAGGAGTTTTCTCTGCTCTACCCCAGTCCTAATACATCTTCATCTGCCCATACTCTCTCTCTCTCTCTCTCTCTCTCTCTCTCTCTCTTGCTCGCTCTACGCTGCACAGAAGAAAGCAGCCATTTAACAGATGGAAACCAAAGAAACCATTATTCAGGGTTGCCCAGCTGATCAAAGCACAGAGCTGTATCTATGTGTGTGTGTGTGTGGGTTGTGTGTGTGTATATATCTTCAGTTGAAAGACTTCCTCTCTGCGACAGGTGCAAGTGAACAAGTGTTAGCCGCCGTCAGACGTCTGATATTTATAGGGACCAGAATGTCAGCCAAACACACACTGTGCAAGGTGTGTGATCCCACAGTATGGTGCTAATGAGCAAGTATGAGTGCGTGTGTACGTGTGTGTCTGTGTGTTTCTGTGGCTGTGTGTATGCAGTTATGCACACACGTCTATAAAGGTTCCAGGTTAGCTCACTGTAACAGTTTTAAATGTGTAAGGTAAATGAATAAAGGAACATATGCAGCAAAATGAAGGTGATCTTTTTACAGATCTCAGGTAGTGCGCCACCATACCATAGTGGACAGAAGCGGTACTGCAGCCAATACAGGACACAGAAACACAGACCACTCCAACAGCACCCCCTACTGAAACATGCAGGAAGTACAAATACCCCTTTTATACTCAAAAGAATAAAACTTTTAGGAGTAATTAGTATTACATTATTAAATAAGACTATTACATTCTCTCTTTCTCTCTCTCTCTCTCTCTTCCCTGCTTGTGCTCTATAATTTCCCTGTACAGTTATTTCACACTCCTAAGTGTCATGGAAATAGTAACCATTTTTCTTGCTAAAATGTTCTGTATTTTGTGTATATATTTGTGTTACAATTAAAACTTTATTTTTGCTACTATTAAAATGCAACAAGAATAAAAACAAAAACACTACACTAAAATGACTGCAATATGAACACACCTTGGCACCTTGATCCTAACACCTCAGAACTTCTAAGCATTAAAAGCATTAAAAAGGAGCAGAGAGAACAGAGCACAAGCTGCAATGCTTAGAGATCTGCAGCCTGTATAGGACACATTGTTGCAGTAGTAATCACAATCACTATCAAGCTATATAAGGTGTTTGCACAAATAAGAAATGTCTTCGATTACACAGGAGCTCACAGTTACACAATAATGTACAGCAGTTCACAGCAACACAGACAGCCAAGAGTTATTTCACACATACGCACTCTCCCTTTCTCTCTCTCTCTCTCTCTCTCTCTCACACACACACACACACACAGATTGGTATTCCTTTGAAGGGCATTTTCAATTAAGTTCCACATTACTGTAATTTAATGCTACATCTCAACGCACCTTAACGTAACATTTTTTTCATTTTGTCCTCATCCTAAGTTTTACACATTTTCATGTTTTACAACAGCCTGGCAATGTTTTGGATGTGATGGATGTGTGTACTAACACACATCCATCACACACTAGATTAGAATCTGGACCATTTTCTTAAAACATCAAGCTACAAAGAACATTACATTATTAAATATTAAAAAATAAATAAACATTTGTTAAAAATAAAACCTTAAATATTAACCTTTAGTTACAGTTAGGTCCACAAGCCTTTGGCACTGATACAATTGTTGTCATTTTCTCTATATATAACACAACAATGGGTTTGAAATGAGGAAATCAAGATGGGATGGAAGTATAAATTGAAATTTTAGAAATTACAGCCATTTTTACAGCCAAGGCTCAAAAGTAACTGGACGTGGTGTGGCCTGGTTCCTTGTTATTCCATGACAAATTAAGTACGTAAAAGGTCTGGAGTTGATTGAAAGCACTGAATCTGGTAGCCGGTCATGGGAACTCAACATGAGGTCCAAAGGGCTGTCAATACAAGTGAAGTAGGTCTTCATTAGGCTGGAAAAACAAAAATAAACCTAGCAGAGAGAAATAAAACTTTAGGAGCGCCCAAATCAACAGTTAAAGCAAATCTTAAAAAAGGATTGCATTGGTGAGCTCAGCAACACCAAAAGCCTGAGAGACCACACAAAACAACTAAAATGAATGATCACAGAATTATTTGCTTGGTGAAGAAAATCCACTTCATAACATGCCAAAGTCTACAATCAAGAAATGCCTTCATGAATGAAACCACTGATGCAAACCACTGGTAACACTGAAGAACAGGAAGGCCAGATTATACTTTGCTACGGAAAGTCATAAAAAGTCTGACCACTTATGGAGTAAGGGTTTTATGGACAGAAGAACCCAAGATCAAGCTGTGCCAGAATGATGGAACGAGAAAAGTATGGAAAAGGAAAGCTACAGCTCATGATCTGAAACACCACATCACCTTTCAAACATGGTGGAGGTAGTGTTATGGTACAGGCATGTATGGCTGGAACCGGATCACTGGTGTTTGTTGATGATGTGACCACTGACAGAAGTAGCAGAATGAATTCAGAAGTGTATAGGGCTGTACAGCTAAACAATGTCAAGCTGATTGACATTTACAGTGCAAAAGGATATTGACCCAAAACATACTGCGAAAGCAAACCAGTTTCTCAAGGTAAAGAAATGGGACATTCTTTAAAGGGCCAAATCAGTCACCTGACCTTAGCAGAGCAGCTATTTATTTACTAAAGAAAAACCTCATGGCAGAAAGGCCAACAAAAAAGTAGCAACTGAAGGTGGCAGCAGTAAAGACCTGTCAAAACATCTTAAGGAAGGGAACTCTGTATTCACTGATGGGTTCCAGACTTCAGGCAGTCTTTGACTATAAAGGATTTTCATCCAAGCATTAAAAACAATACATATTTTTTTTTAAATATTTTTTTATGTTGTCCAATTACTTCCGAGCTTCTGAAAATGAAGGTACTCTGTGAAAATTGGCTGCAATTTCTGAAAGCTTTATGCAATACCTCTGTTAAACCCCTGCTGTGGCAAAAATGGTAGAAGAGGAACACTGAACACGCTCTGTAGGTTACAAGCCTGTGGTTCATTCTCTTTGCAAAAAGGGCTTACATCACACAGAATGCATGCAGTGTGCAGGATGGAACAAAGATGGTATCATCACTGGCTCTTTTATAGTCATTACACTAGAACACAGTAAAATCACCTGCTTATAGAAGGATATCGGTTCCACAAATATCTGTACGTATAATTTATTGAATGTCACTGTAAGCGCAGCTGACCTTACCATAAACTGAAGAGCAGCACAACTCACATATATAAGCATGGGGTCATAACAGCTTATAAGCATAAAGCATCTTTGGCAATCATTTTCTATAATAATTTCCTCTTAAATAAAATCTGAAAGCCTATGCTTTCTATGGAAAAGGAAAGCTACAGCTCATGATCTGAAACACCACATCACCTTTCAAACATGGTGGAGGTAGTGTTATAGACGTACAGATAAAAGCCTATGCTTCTGTCCCATCTTGACTGCTTAATTTTAAGTTCATTGTGGTGGTATAAATTTGCATCACTGTCCAAATGCTTATGGACCTAATTGCACATGAAAAATAACAGACAAATGGAATCTGTCCACATTTCCAATACCATTGCAATACATTTTTAATCCTACCAAGGAAATCAAATCAAACTGAATGATGAAATTTAAATTTGAGATTTTATTCGCTGTATGAACTGAATTTACGAGTGGTTTGCGACTTCTATGTGTTACCGCCTTGCTTCTCTCTGTAGAAGAACAAGCACGTAAATCATGCTGTCACCAAAGCAAATATGGTATGAAGTTGTGGACCCACAGCACACAAAGTGACAAGTACAGAGAGAAAACAGTAGTGTGTGTGTGTGTGTGTGTGTGTGTGTGTGTGTGTGTGTGTGTGTGTTTGTGCGCATGTGTGTGCGTGTGCGATGCATGTAGAAATGGACAAAAGGAGAGCAAGCAGAGACTGAGGAAAAACAGAGCGAGAACAGCATAAAGATGAAATTGATGGACAGAAAGATAGAAGGGTGCGCAGACAGACGGATGGCAAGAAATCCAGCTGATTGGTCTCCATAGTAACAGCAGTAGAAATGCCAGAGTGGGAATTTGTATGTGTGTGTGTCTCATCTTAGGCTCCTAGTGTTCGTGCCTTCCAAAGTCTTAGATTCCTCCGCTCCTTGTTGTTTAAACCATGAAATCCAATCAAACAGCAGTCCCCTTACAAATGCCTGACACTTTCATCCGAATACAAAAACATCAGCCACGTATTCAATTTGCTTTAATATTTCCTATTAAATATTCTGCAAATTCTTTTACATTTCTTGTTTAACCCAGTGAGTCTTCTCTCTCACTCTCTCTCTCTCTCACACACCTAATGTATAATCAGAACCCAGTTCATTACGCAATGCATAATACATAATGTGCAACAAGACTGTACCAATAGACATAATCCCATTATACATATTATACTGGTACATCCTACAAATGTAATATGCCTTCCAGTTTATTAAACATGCTGATGAACATAATTTAAGACTGGCTTGCATTTTATTGACCAAAATGAACTGCACGCCTTGAATCATGGAAACACCCACAGAACATCTGGAACATCTATGTCTGGCCGGGAAGCTGAAAGAACAGTTTGTAATTGGTTTGAGGACTCATTTACATGTCACGGCTTTCTGCAGTATCAGTAAGTAGCACCATCACAAGCCGCATCACAGTGCATTTCGTGATGTTTCGTGTGTTTCTTGGATTTGAGGATTGGGCAATTTTAAGATCGAGCATAACTGATTACAGTGATATTCAGTAAATGTCTACACTTAGTTTTGGGCCATAAGTGCAACCATTATTTTTTAAAAATATAAAAATCCAAAAGAATCTCTGTATTGTTCTTATCACCAACATTCTAATGCTGTGCACGTAGTTCCTCAAGTCATTGTGTATTCAGTGCATTTTTGTATACAAATCTAAATTGTACTAACATTAACAAATCAAACTGTGGTACTATGATGCGCCAAATCATTTTCTACTGAACAGAGCTGTTGTGGGGTCAGAGATTTACTCCCCTAGCACTCCTCTCTCATGAACTCCTAACCCCAACCAGCCTCATGAGTGGAAAACTGACACATGGACTCCTAACGCGTTTCCAGACTCGCTATGTACAGTATATTTCATTATATAACATTTATCTCCTGAAATGTTTTCCTGCCTTTGACACTGTATACATGTCCATATGAGACAGTATCCCCAGACATTTTACACTGACCATCCATCGCATTGATCTTAGTGGTTTTATCTCTCGCCCTATATGAGCTGGTTTGGTTTAACAGGAGGAGGTCCAGTAATTTATCTGATTACAATCAAGATTTTTTAAACCAGCATGAATTGCAATGCACATAGTTTATACAGCGTGGCCGTGATCATCACCTTTCGCTGAACCAAGAGCTTCTTCAGTAATGTTTCAAACTATCTCGTGGTAATGTAAAAACAAAACCTGATAAGAGACATCACCCCTTACCTGGTGATTGTAAGCCACCTAAGAGTAAAAACAAAAAAGACTCAACACTCAACATCTCCAGTGTAAGAATGTTCCTGATCCTTGTACCCTGCCCTGACTGCCGTGCTCCATGTTGTTGTTGCTTGTGTTGAGTGTGGCACCTGTTGCGTAATTCTGTCATGAACATCTGGGCTATGTGAGACTTATTTTTCGCTCCAAATTTTAAAAAACGTGTTCAGGTTATTTTCATTTTTTGAGCAAACTTGCAGCAGAAACAGTAACATTTGAAAGAATCTATCTATCTATCTATCTATCTATTTTCTTCCCATTTATATTACTGTCAGATCCCCTCAGGTCTCCATTCATCACAAGATATTATCTCCCGACAATAAGGCCAATGCTTAGATGGTTTCTCCATCTATAAATGTTTGAGCATAAGAATCAGCAGATATGTACGACATAACTGTGTACAGTTCCCATATTGGGTCCTGCCTGCTTATCACCCTCCTTTTCAGACTGGTAATCAGCAGAGATATCAGTCATCCATTCCCGTATAGGGTCTTCCCTGCTTATCACCGATCTGAAAAGGATGGAATCGTCTATATCTTTTTTCCTGTTTAGGTGCCTCCGGGTTGTTTTATATGCCAATGTCATCAGAGGTACGAAGTCATGTGATGTTGCTTTAGGCCCATGTCTGTAGTCCCTATTGATTTTGTCTTCTAGTCTCCTCGGCTACTGCCACTTGGTGCTTGCCTGATGTTCCACCACACTAGGAAAGATCTGCGTCTCAGCTCCAGGACGACGTGCGTCTGCACAAATACCTCTGGATGTATTTGTGCATTTGTGAACATATAAGCATGTTTGATCTCAGCCACTGGCTCTCACTAAAACCTCCTGGCGACAGAGGAACACCCTCGTGCTTCAGAAGATACACACCAGGCTTGTTCCTCCGAACTCAGAGCGACAGAGGAGGTGAAGGGAGAGATATAACACATTCAGCGCTCGGTGTGATAAACACTGCTTCCTTACGGTGCTGAAATATTTACCAGCACTGCCAAGACACTGATGTACACTTTGGTTCTTAAGAGAATCACAAGTCAGTTTGCTCATTCTTCAGTCAAGGCAGGGAACATTTGCCTGTTCTACTGCCTTGTGTTAATAATTGATAATTACAGTGTGTAAATGACTCACCATTGCCTAGTAAGTAAATACAGGATGTAACATTCAATCGGGCTGAAACCTCAGCCATGTTAAATTAACACTCTGTTTAATAACAGAGTAACTCCTTAATCAGCCTTTGTTGCACTTTCTAGGCATGAACACTAAACCATTTGTATGATACAGTCCAGTTCACGCTGATACACCAACTAAAAAACCTTGCTCAGAACTGCAGAGGTCTTTAGGTGTAGCACTACATTTCAGTGTTCTGTTGTCATCTGTGGCTGAAGATCTACAATAATACACCTTTTGCCTCTTCATTGGGGTCCCTTTTCCTCCATGTTGAACTTATACACATGCTACTTTTATCATTTCATAAACGGTTTAAGATGCAGCATTTTGTTAGAGTGATGCCATAGAAGAACCTATTTTGGTTCTTTAGTGAAAGAGGTTTTTTTTTCTTTTGCATTACCCATTTTAATGCACTGCAACACAGAAACACCTCACCATACAACTGCTTGATATGAAAAAATGACCACATATAGATCATATTGCTACATATTGTTATAGTGATATACCTAGTGATAAATCAAAAAGAACACAGGCTAATTCATATATCGGAGGCCTCAGAGGTGTCAGTATTGTGAAGGTCGATGTTGTGATTGATATATTGTACAGCTCTAGTAATGTGGTGATGGAAAGGGAGTAGAGCTAAGTAAATGGAATGGAGATAAAAAGTTATTCTATGTATAAAATGGAAGCCATGGTTAATTCCCATGAAAAAGCCTCTGGTCTCATATTAAGTTCACTGAAGCGTCTACTGTCACCATGTCTAATCTGCAAGCATGGAAGTGCGCTAATGAAATGTGACCATTGACCAATACGTTTTTATGGTTTCACATGAAAATCTGCATAAACTGCAATTAAACAGTGTTTTGCCTACCCTGGAAGACTGTCTTTATTTATTTGTTTGAATTTGTTGCTATTTTTTTTTAACTGATCACATTTTGTGTATGTGGCTGCATGCATTTCACTGAAAGTCCACAAGCGAAAAGATCTGTACTCAAATCAGGCTCTCAAAAATTCTGCGTTATCCTCCTTAAGGCCCCAATGAATGACAGAATTGGAGTGCCACAAGGCCCTGTGGACTTTTACACTAATCTGCGCATTACATCTGTGTGTCTGTAGATCCAAGGAAGGCTGGAGATTTAACTTGAGTGGTTGTTGACTTACCTCCACAAACAGAAAGCAGGGCAGGATGGAGGTACTGGTCTTCACACCAGGCTTCTCCTCAGCAGCCATGTTGGATCCTTCTAGCTCTTCCTCTCTATTACCTTTTCCTTCCCTTCTACTTTTCACACCTGAGAGAAAGAGAACAGTTGGGTTAGTCTGAGTTATTACTGTCTGGACTGCCCTAAAGGTTGCATAGACTAGGCGACAAAAAAATACACAAATCAGTGCTGGGGGCAGTAGAGGGGCAGTAGAC
>JBBPCY010067926.1:0-12202 GCA_037974405.1 Brachyalestes nurse
GGGGGGGTGAGAGAGGGAGGGGGAGGGGGGGAGAGGGGGAGGAGGGAGGGAGGGAGAGAGAGAGAGAGAGAGTGAGGGAGGGGGATGGAAGAGAACCCATATGGAGAGATTGAGAGAAACTGGAGAGAGAGAAAGAGAAAGAACGAGGCGCAGGGGGGGCTTCCTTTGTGTCTGTGTGGAAGTCAATGACAGCTTAACCTGCAGTAGCAGTGGCAGCGAGTGGCAGAGCAGGACACACACGTGCGCCAGGGCTGAACCATTTGGGTAAAATATGTCACTGCAATTTTTCTGACCCATATAATGTCGGTGATTTTTTTTTAGATAAACTAAGGGTCAAGCCTGTTATTGCCCCTTCAAACCAGAATAGCAGCTCTTTCTGGTATAATTAAGCCTGTAATAAAACTCTTAGTTGCAGTTGTGTTGTCCTGTCACAGATTTCGATTGGTCAGTTCATGATGTTTCTTGCTATGTCCTTAAAGGGCCCATATTATGGGGAAACCAAATTTTCTTGACTTTTCTGAAATAAAAGGTTTTGATGGATTATGTTTATAACACCTAACATTGTTAAAGTTGTAAAAGGTTTCAAAATGTCCCATTAATTCCTGGGTTCATACAGTTCAAATTAAGCTGCAACAACAGCCTGTTTTGAATCTTTTGTGATGTCACAAAACACCTTAAAATATCGGCCAGATGATTCTGCCCACTTTTCCCCCTGGTGACTTGCATTATTGAGTCATAGATGCAGTGCTGATCTTCTGTACCGTGCAAAAGATTTGAGCCACCCCTCATTTCTTCATATTTTATTTCCAAAGAGTCAGTCTGTCGCTGCAAAACATTTGTTCCTGTTTCTTTCAGTAATCTCAATATGGCCAATAAAGATAAGACAGTTTAACAAGCATAAAATAGTATTTTTATACCGACGAGGTGATATAATAGCATAATAGCACAATATAAAGAATCGCAGTCACTGTGTATCACAGTATAATTGCAATACTGTTATTTTTTTGTCCATATCGTGCAGTCCTGACACAACACAGTCCAAAAAAAAGTCTGCCTGCATTCTGCATTTATGAAGCCTTGTCATTACACCATGGTTTCTTCATGTTTGTTGCTTTAGTGAGAGCACATGTCTGCCCGTCTATAAAGGCCCCAGAAATAGCGGGTGAATTACAAACCGGAGTGTGTGTGTGTGTGTGTGTGTGCTCACGGCACTGTTTCTGCAGCTGGTTGTGGCGAGTGGTGAACAGCGAATGGCGGATTGCAATTTTTTTTTTGCCTTCAAATAGCTTGGACATGCAGAGAGACGGCCGGTGGCGGTGTAACGTCATTACAGAGGAATTACACGCATCTCTAGGAGGTCCATTAAAAAGGCATTGTATCCTGAGCAGATCTATTTGGCTTATTGATCTCCCAGTGTGACTTCTCTTTAGGAGCGGCTATGTGACTGTAGGCGTGTGTTTGAAGAGAGGGTGTGTGTGTGTGTGTGGGTAACTGTGTGTGCTCATTTCCGAACACTTTTCAGGAAAATGGTGTCTGGACTGTAGGAAAAGTTGATTTTTTTTATATAAAAGTTCTGTTTTGGGATCCTGATGTTAAGATTAGGGTTAGATTTAGAACATTCATGTACATACATGATTGATATATAACAAATTATTGTACATATGGGTACTTACAATGGGGGGGAATAATTATTTGATCCCCTGCTGAATTAGCAAGTTTGCTGATTTACAAAAAATGCCTCTAATTCATGAGGTAGTTTCATGGAGAGAGAGAGAGAATATCAACCAAAAATCAAGAAAAAAAACATGTTACATAAAAGTTACACACTTATTTGCATTTCACTGAGTGAAATAAGTATTTGATACCCAAGCAAAACAGACTTGGTACTGGGAGGAGAAACCCTTGTTGGCACAGCAGTAAGACGTTTCTTGTGGTCGGTTTGCACACACCTCAGGAGGGATTCTGGCCCACTCCTCTTTACAGAAACTCTCTAAATCCTTTAGGTTTCGTGGCTGCTGCTTGGCAACTCGAAGCTTCAGCTCCTCCACAGATCTTCTATAGGACTTAGGTACTGCATGGAGCTCCAGACTGAGGGCAGTTGATGGTCATTTTATTCTTCCATTTCTGAATAATGGAAGAAATAAACAATATAATATATAAACAGTCGTCACCTCCTCTCCAAGCTTCTTGCTGATGGTCTTGTAACCCATTCCAGCCTTGTGCAGGTCTACAGTCTCGTCCCTGATGTCCTTTGACGGCGCTTTGGTCTTGCTCATGGTGGTGGAGAGGTTGGAATGGAAGAAACTGATTCTGTGGACGGGTGTGCTTTATAAACATAACGAGTTAAGATCAGGAGTATCTGTAATAGAGAGAGATCGATTGTAATGTGTGCAACATGGACACACAGCCAGTCTGGTGTGTGGGGATGGTACCTTGCTCAAAGACATCTCAGGAATCAAACCCACGACTTCCTGATCGCAGGGAGAACACCCTAACCACTAGGCTACCAGCTGCCCCTGTGAGATGTATCATTATACGTATAGGTACTAACACATATATAATACATACGGGACATGTGTAAAATCCCACATGCTGCCATCGTATGAACATGTGTGCATAAGTGTGTGTTTGACTGGGTCAGATCCTGTCTGGTTAATGGAATAAGTTAATACACGTTTAAGCTGCTCCACACTGCAGTCAGATGTTTAGCTCGGTTTGATTGACAGTTTCGTCCAGATGCTCAAACTGTGTGGAAGAAGAGTGTATCTCAGCTGGACTATCTTATAGCTTCCTCCCCCTTTCTCCCTCTCTCTGTCTCTCTCTCTCTCTGTGTGTCTCTCTCTCTCTCTCTCTCTCTCTCTCTGTGTCTCAGTTTCTCTCACGGTGAGTGTTTTGCTGTCCTTGTGCACAATAGGAGCACAGATGGCCACAGATAGGGGCTCATACGTTGCAGACTTTATAATGTATTAAAAGTAAAATCCATTTCCCTCTCTCTCTGTCTCTCTCTCTTTCTGTCTCTCTCTCACGCTCTCCCTCTCTCTCTATCTCTATCTCTCTCTCTCTACGTGTGTGTGTATGTGTGTGTGTGTGTGTTCTGCCTTGTCCTTTAGCTGGTCAGATTAAACAGCTGTCTGTAATCCCACAGTGGAGGACAGAGCACAGGACATACACTCTCTCTCTCTCTCTCTCTCTCTCTCTCTCTCTCTCTCTTTCTCTCTCTCTCTCTCTCTCTCTTTCTCTCTCTCTCTTTCTCTCTCTCACTCCCTTTCTGTCCACTTCCCTTGGGGGATCACGGCCCCCTCAGCCAGGCCTCGGCCACTCCCAGAATCCCCTGGGAAAGTGTGTAGCAGTTGCCATGTGGAGAAGGGGAGATTGCATGGGGTGGGGGTGTATTTTTCCCCCCAAGGAGTAAATTAAGAGCCCTGATTAGGGCTGTTTTTTTCAGACGGGACACTGTACTGCGTCAGTCACACACAGAGAAGCTCTTATGGTTTACACTCAGTTACTGTGTTTAGGATCAGCATCTTCTCAGCTGAACCAGCTCGGAACCGGTTCTGAGCGATTAATGATCAATGTCATTTGGCCTTGAGCTACATGAGATGAGTTAATGTCATTTACTGCGATATAAAACACTGGGGTGTAAATCTCTGACCTGTGGGACAGTTTGGGACAGAATATCGGAATCCGTATTGGGAGGGCTGTCTGGGTGGGATTTTGTAGGGAAAAGAAACAAATGCACTGCAGTCCTGTAACACATCTATCTCGAAATAGCTTACACTCAGTGTGAGATGTCGTGCTGTTAGCCGTGTGGTTTAGTAGAGTGTTTGGGCATGAGCCTACTTTTAGATGCCCCAATCAAATGAAGCAATTTTAAAGAAAAAACATCAACCGATACTCAAGGTTTCAAGAACTGTATTGGAGAAGAGAAAGTTGTGCATCAGCTATACTTGTTAGGTAATGTAGCTATTATTTTAATATTCATTCAGTAATTAAACACAGAACACGGCTTTATCCTTCAAATTATGAAACTAGGCCATTGACCAAGTCATTGAGAAACCAATATACCAAGCTGATCTTTTACATTTTGAATTTTAAAGTAATTTCATTTTGAGTGACAAAAGGTGCAAATAGCATTAAATATTATTGTGAATGATTCTAATGGACCGACCGACACTCCTCTATAAAACTCTTAGCATTAACACGTTACAGCATTATGTGTGTGTGTGTCTGTGTGTGTGTGTGTGTGTGTGTGTGTGTGTGTGTGTGTAAGTGTGTGTGTGTGCTGTTCTTTGTCTGGAGATTCAGAACAGGGTTGGACTGAGTGAGAGATGAACAGAGGGGGTGGCTGCTGTCTAGGGTATTTCACTCTACCTGCCTACATTTGGCTACACACTAAACACACACTGCACACAGTACACACACTACACACACTGGCCTTTGGCTATTTTGGTCAGCTGGGGCATTACCGCTAACACCTTGTTATGTTTATTGCCCAGGGGCACTGGTCAAGTTTTTAATGAATACATTGCTAACGGCTGTCATGGGCACCATGATCCCCAGAGTCTCCAGAAGCAGAGAAGGACAGCTCGGCACCATCCACCTTTCTCTGACTTCATCTCTGACACTGGGATCCGGCCAAAGACCTGTTAGCGACAAACACTAGTGAAAGAAACCCCAGGGAGACGAAACCGGGACTAAAGGACTGAAGGGAATTTAGGGTTCCCTTGCAAGTATGTGTCTTTAGCAGGAACTTTCAATCCTAGACCACACTTATTTATCAGTACATGATAAACTGACTTATTATAAATTGACACCATCACTCTCCAGGAAACACCAAAATTCTTCAGCAAACATTAGCACTATCCAGCAAAAACATTCTTCTCCAACAAACACCAACAAACACAATCATCAACAACAGTCTTCTCCAAAAATTGCAAGTATTCTCTGACAAACATGATCATTTCCCAACAAACGCCTCCATTCGCCAAAGCAAACAACAACAGTCTTATTCAAAAAACACATTTATTCTCTAACAAAGGCCAAGACTCTTCATCAAACATCACCAGCACACAGTATCATTCTCCAGCATGCAACATCATTCTCCACCTTCTCTACAGTGAACCGTTTCACACCCAACCAGGATGGCTTTGTTAACGTCTGAACCACTGAATGAATGCAGAAGATCTTCTTAAAAATCCTCTTTAAGCTGACGACGATATATATTATTTAGTCAGTGGCATATTCACAGTTGAGTTGAGGGACCCAGGGTAGCAGAGCAGGACCTCTGGACCTCTAGCACCCACTGGATCATCCAGCTTAGACTGCAGAGCCCCCCACCTGGCCCTCCAGGGTTCTGCCTTTGTACCCTGTCACCCTGCTGCAGCTGTTGTCCCTGTAAGGTCGAGCACCAATTATCTGCCTGTTAGTGGTTTGGCTGTGACCCTCTGTGTTTGGTTATTTTTGCACTTGACAGTTCCACTGATAGGAGAGCAGGGCTGTGAGCTGATGGAGGTGGGGGGGGGTCCGCCGAACATGGGCTGGGTAACCGCAGCATGCGGCCTGAGCGTGTGTGTGTGTGAGTGTGTGTGTGTGTTTTGCGGGGGGCCTAGCTGACCCAGTAGAAGGTGACAGGCGAATGGAGCGGAGGCAACTGATCCACAGTGAGTGACGGGACTGAGACAAGAGGCGCCGGAGAGAGCCTGCTGCTCAACACATGCTCACACACACATGCACACATGCACAAATAGATACACAAAAGCATGCACACGCACCTAACCGCAATCAGACACACATAATCATACTTACTTAAGCACTCATAAGAATGTGCACCCTCATACACACTCACTTGTGCACGTAAATACACACACACACACACATACGCACACATTTTTATTACAGTACTAGACATTCCATTGAAGTGTAACACTGCGTCTCAGTAATGCTACACCTACACCTGAACTTAACCCTGACTGAAACCTCAGTAAGCAGCTTTTTCCTATAAAAGTTGAAATTGAGGTGAAAAACAGCACTTTTCCTTGAGGACAAGCAAAATGTTCTACAGATTACTATCATTATGAGGACATTTGGTCAAACACACACTCACACAGGTTGTCTCGCGTTATGAGCTCTGATCGAGACACCATCTGTGTAAATATTCGTTCTTTTTATGAGTTTTAAACCTGTCTCCCTCTAGTGCTCCTCTGAATGTGAATGGTGTACAGTGACTAGAGCCAGTTTGTGTGTGTGTGTGTGTGTGTGTGTTAACTACACTAATGTGCTGTCTGATGGCAGACACTGAGAGAGATACTCTTTCAGTAACTGGACAAGCACTGAATGCTTTAGCAGATGGTCCTGGGAAAAAGTGATGGCACCTGACCAGTAGGAGCAAGGTGAATTAGGGAACGAAGCTCTGCTTGGTTCTGGAGAGTGGAGAGGATGAATGAGGAAAGAAGAGGAGGGGAGGAGAGGAGAGGAGGTTGAATCTGTGATGGTGGTAGAACTCTATGATGATGGTAGAGCTTGGTGATGGTGGCAGAGCTCAGTGGAGGAAGAGCTTGGCGAGGGTAGTATGGCTAATTGATGGAGGTAGAGCTTGGTGATGGTGGCAGAGCTCAGTGGAGGTAGAGCTTGGTGAGGGTAGTACGGCCAATTGATGGAGGTAGAGCTTGGTGATGGTGGCAGGGCTCAGTGATGGTGGTAGAGCTTGGTGATGGTGGTAGAGCTCTATGATAGAGGTACAAGTTGGTGGTAGAGCTCAGTGCTAGAAGTAAGACTCAGACATGGTGGTCGAATGTGGTGGTAGAACTTGATGATGATGGCAGAGCTCAGTGATGGTAGTTGAGCTAGTTGACCTTTATTATGATGGTACATTAGACCTCAGTGATGGTTCTAGAGCTCTGGGATGATGGGAGAGCTGTGTGAAGATGATTGAGCTCTGGGCCAGAGCTCTCTGATCATCATATCAGCCTATGATGGTGGTGTTGGAGCTCTATGATGATGATATGGGTCTATGATGCTGGTACTAGACCTCTATGATGATAATATGGATGTATGGCCATGGTGCTAGAACTCTGTGATGATAATACGGTGGTGCTAGAGCTCTGTGATGATCCCAGGAGTCTATGGTTGTGGTGCTAGATGTGTATGATGATAATCTGTCTCTATGGTGGTGGTGCTAGAGCTCTATGATGTTGATATAGGCTTGTGATGGTGGTGCTAGAGCTGTATGATAGTAATACAGGCCTATGGTGGTGCTAGAGCTGTTTGATGGTGGTAGAGCTGTGATTTAGGTAAAACTCTGTGATGGACAGCAGCAGATCCAGCTGCACTTGTCACTGACAGTCAAGCCCATTTCCATCCGTAGGTCGGGGGTGGGGGCAGTTGGGGGCAGAAGGGGTGTGTGTGTGTTTGTGTGTGTGTAGGACACTGATGGGGATGTCAGGACTTGCAGGGGGCAGCAGTGGGGTCCCGTCAGCGGCAGCTGAGCAGGAGAACAGGTGGTACTAGATGTTTCCAACAGAAGGGGAACTGGATTTACTCCCAGAGCGCAAACCTCGTTACACTCTCTGTGTATCTATCCTACAAGGACTGCTCAGCTCTAAAACTATCAGACACATTATGACTCCGTGTGAATAGATGTCTATTAGAGCAATGCTGACACACACGGGCCGGGACATTAATGCTCCTATGTAAGCTGCTCGGCGGAGGTAAGTGAAAGAAGCAGGAGTGGGCTTTTTGGTTCTGCAGTTTTTGAGGTGTCCATACTGAGGTTCTACAAAATGTTGCGGCCACAGATGATCAAAGTGAGCTCGCAAGATGTTAACAACCTTCTTATTGCCTTTGTGTGACCTGTGGCAGTTTTATTCAGTGTGTTGTGTATGCCCCGGTGTGTGTTTACCGTCTTGTGGAGACAGTTCTAGTGTTCTTCACTTGTTTATGTGAAGGAATATGCAGTGTGCGCGTGCTTCGCCTGTGCATGCACTTGTGTGATTTGTTGCGGTTTTTATTCCAGACTGTTCTGACCACATTCTCTCTCCTGTCCCCCCCCTCTGCTATAGGTAGTGCTGAACCGAAGATTGGAACAATGCCAGATTCACCAGCTGATGTCAAAACACAGCCCAGGTCGACTCCGCCCACAATGCCACCTCCACCACCTGCCGTGAGTCAGGCAGCCAATCGCAGCGCTTCGTTCACTCCCACAACCAGTAGGTCTTTTCTTGAGTTGCTGGTAGCTTTTCTTGAGTGCTACACACATACACACACACACATTAATATATATGTATATTAAAACATCTATAAGTGTGTGTATATATATATATATAGCGTGTATGTGTGTGTGTTTTCATGGCATTATCTGCTGAGCGCTGGCAGTGTGCGATTTGTTTACTGGCCCCTCAGAAGCGTGGGGTATCTCTGAGCTGAGCACATCTCTCTACCCTATATAGCAATGGTAGGCTGTGTTGTTTCACCTGTTGTGCTTCTCCGCTCACCACTAAAAGCAGCGCACAAGTGCACATGGTAGAAGTCACATGTGTCCAGCCTGGAACGGAGAGATTAAAGGAGGGGGAGAAATTAAAGAACACGCGTTCCGCAACATGAATCCTCACACACACGCACACACACACATACACACTTACACGGTCACAGCAGTGCGAACACGCCACTGATCCAAGTGGCAAGTGGCTCCGAGCCTTGAGCTTATGCAAAATAGCACACGCTCTCACACATACACACATATTCAGTCGTTCAGTGACCCCCACAGCAGTGGCCCCGCAGAAAGGGCTAAATGTCTAATGCAAGAGTAGTACATGCTGTAAGTCTATTGCTGTGTTCCAAATAGTGCTTTAACCTCTAGTTCCTACACTGTAGCATTAATGAATACTAACAACAGTAATTGGCCCATGATCAATATTACCTACACTGGAGCTCTATAGAATACTGAAATAGAGAACAATAAGGCCCTAAACACTTTTCACTATACTGGAACACTATTGAATACTATAGAATACTAATATAGGGAGCAATAATGGGCTCCTAATCATTATTCCTGCGTGGGGACACTAGTAAATATTATAGAAAACTAATATAGGGTGCAGTGATGGACCCATAATCACTATTCCCTACACTGGAACACTATAGAATACTAATATAGGGAACAGTAACGGGACCCTACTCACTATTCCCTACCCTGGAACACTATAGAATACTAATATTGGGAGCAGTAATAGGCTCCTAATTATGATTCCTGCACTAGAACACTATGTAATACTGTAGAATATGAATACAGGGGCCCAGGCACAATTTCCCACACTGGAACACTACTGAATAATAATATATTGAGCAGAAATGGATATACTCTACTTTGAGACATCAAAGAATTTTTACAAAGGGAGAAGTTATGGGTCTCTAATCACTATTCCCTACACTGGAACAGTATATTTTTATTACACTATTATGGGAAACGAAAAAGGCCATAGTGGAGTGTTACTATAGAGAATGGGAATGGTCAATCATTACTATTCTCTGCACTGGAAAATAAATAGCACTATGTAGAACAGAATTTGTGACATCATACAGGTTTGTGCATCACCCTGTGACACCCTAGTGACATACTGAAGGACACAACATAGCACATTATTTTTTGACTGCTAAGCTACATAGTTGGTACGCTGCCTATTGTGGACGCAGTCCAGAATAGTGCAGTATGTAGTGAACGAGGCATGGTTTTTACATTGCCCAAAATAGCACACAATGTAGTAAATAGGCAGTGGTTTAACAAAGAGCCCAAGGAAGAGCCCTAAATAGTAAACTGTGCAAATATTTGCATGTGGTCCCAAAATTATGCACTATATAGTAGACTACACAAAAATTATTGGGATGTGGCCTCTAAAATAGTGCACTATATAGTGAACTGCACAAAAATTTGGATGTAACCCCAAAAAAATAGTGCTTTATATAGATAACTGGGCAAATATATGGCAAAATAACATGCTATATAATCAATATGGCAATTTTGGATGTAGTCCATAACTCTGTCATCCTGGTGCCATGATGTTTGTGTTTGAGCCGTGATATCTGAACCCTGTAAAGTAAGCCGGGCCGTTTTTTTGTGCCGGGATGGAGGGATGAGGGGAGAAACAGAGGGGTGAGATGGAGGGGTAAAGAAAGGAGAGCATCGGAGGGGTGGAAGGGCTTCTGGACCCTAAAGCTGCAAATCTGCGCTCAGCTGGTGGACATGTGTTCAGCCCCGATTTAGCTGCACACCTGCTGGAGGAAGACGAGTAACTCTGGTCGCCGAGCTATTTTAAACCTCTCTTTAACAAGTTCCTCTTATAGTTGTGTCCTAGTGAGTGAGTGGGCGAGTGACAGAGTGACAGACCAGCTGGGTGCAGTGTGTGTGTGTGTGTGTGTGTGTGACAGCTAATAGTTGGCCAAAAATGAAACATATATGTTTTCCCACTTGTCCCATCCAGTCCCATGTGGTAGCAGTCACCTTGAAGCCTGGACTCCATCTATATTTGTGTCTATTACCTCAAACTTCAGCTTCTGGTGCTGGTCAGCCTCGGGAGACAAAACGTCTTGGCTGGTCAACCACATTTGGGGTGGTGTGTGTGGGGTCTCTGTGTAAATCTGTGTTTATTTGATTAACTATTACATTAAGAATATGAAAGGTGAGGATGGCAGAGCCCATAATCTCCTGTAACCAGGGGTGTAACCCTCCTGTAACCCATTCCAGCAACTATCTGTTCCTGCTAAACTCAAATGATTCTACAGCTTTATGGCCCGAACTGAGAGACTAAATAGATTTTATCCTCAGATTATAGGTGTTCTCAACCAATACATGCCTCACATTCATAACAGTCTTCATACCTTAATACTCCCCAAACCATAATACTTCCCATACCATAACAGTCCTCATACCTTAATACTCCTTATACCATAATACTCCTCATTCCATATTACTCCCTCTACCTTAATACTCATTATACCATAATACTCCTCATTCCATATTACTCCCTCTACCTTAATACTCCATATACCATAATACTCCTCATTCCATATTACTCCCTCTACCTAAATACTCCTCATACCATTATAGTCCTCATTCCATATTACTCCCTCTACCTTAATACTCCATATACCATAATACTCCTCATACCTAAATACTCCTCATACCTTAATACTCCTCATTCCATATTACTCCCTCTACCTTAATACTCCTTATACCATAATACTCCTCATTCCATATTACTCCCTCTACCTTAATACTCCTTATACCATAACACTCCTTATTCCATATTACTCCCTCTACCTTAATACTCTGTATACCATAATACTCCTCATTCCATATTACTCCTCATACCGTAATACTCCTTATACCATAATACTCCTTATACCATAATACTCCTCATTCCATATTACTCCCTTTACCTTAATACTCCTTATACCATTATAGTCCTCATTCCATATTACTCCCTCTACCATAATATTCCTTATACCATAATAGTCCTCATATCTTAATACTCCCTGCACAAAAATACTCCTCATAGTACTCAAACCAAACTTTTGCGTCTTTTCTTTGCTATAAAGCATATGGACATTCACCATTTATTCTCCACTGTATATATTCAGATACTTGTAGTCTAAAGCTTGTATTTACTGTTATATTGATATAGTTTACATTTGTATCTATTTGTCAAATCTTTCTATTATTCTAGAAAAGATTTTCTGTTTTCTCAGGAGTGATTCGGGGTTACATTTTACTGTATGTTGTATGTGTACAAGTGTGTGTGACAAATAAACATTGTGAATCTTGAATCTGTGTGTGTGTGTGTGTGTGTTCCTGCAGTGTTGAACGGCAGCAGTCACTCTCCCACTGCACTGAACGGAGCTCCCTCCACCCCGAATGGTTTCAGTAATGGTCCGGCCAGCTCGTCCACCGGCTCTCTGCCCACTCAGCAGCTGCCCCCAGCCTGCGGAGCGCGGCAGCTCTGCAAACTCAAGCGCTTCCTGACCACACTGCAGCAGTTTGGCAACGACATCTCGCCCGAAATCGGAGAGCGTGTCCGCAGCCTGGTGCTCGGCCTGGTGGTGAGCGGCTCTGCTGGAATCTTGCCTCTTACACTAGCAGTGTTGGGAGTAACGCGTTACAAAAGTAACAAATTACTGTAATGCATTGCTTTTTGCTGTAACGCGGTAATGT
>JBBPCY010067967.1:0-12199 GCA_037974405.1 Brachyalestes nurse
AATGGAAAGGAAGCGGTATTTAAGTGTTTATTGGTTTATAATTTTGTGGTAAAGATAAGGTGTCTCCAAACAAAATGACGCCTCAGAATTTCTCCTCTCCTTCACCGCAAATGAATCGGGATACGAACCGAATCGTGAGTCAAAAATCGTGAAACGAACCGAATCGTGGGTTTGGTGCGTTGTTACAGCCCTACTGTCAACCTCTCTGTCTTGATTTTACCTCTACTTTTGAAATATGATGAATTATAGAAATGAATTTAACTAACTTTTTCAGTCATTTCAGTTTTGTTGATCGCTCTGGACGCACCTAAGATTCCAATTTACCAGAAATATGTGAAACTGCACAGGACCAGAAATGTAATGATTTTACATGATGATTTTAGGTTGTGTAGTTTTATATTATTGAAAACACTGATTTTAAAGTTTAGGGTGCATGCCTGCACTACTCACATTCTTACATAAAATATTTCCACTTTTCCATGCACAGGCAGACTTAGAGGTGCTAGAATAACCCCAGATAAGACAAAAAAAGTAAATCATGTCCTCACCTCCCACCTGTATGTCCCCCCAGCCTGTGACGTAGCACAGAGTCCCGCTGTAGAAGGTCAGCTCAGAGTCCGGCAGACACACAGGCTGGATTCTGTCAGTCCAGTTGACCGGTCTGTTCAGCTGGACCAGCGCTACGTCTCGGCCCCCCTGCGGCGCAGAGTAACCGTCAGGAACCACCACTCTCCTCACACTGCTGGACACCTCAAACTGGTTAAAGCCGTTCAGCTGATAGCGGCCCATGTAGAGACGATATGAGGACACGTCTGAAGGGCTGAGGAGAGATACAGATCATACACGTGAAATACCAAACATAGGCCACTTTATCAGAAACCCCTCCCTTCCTTTGTCCAGCTGGTCTAACCCATAGAGGTGGGGTTCAGAAAATAGACAGTCAGTGGAAGCACAACATTTCTAAAAAAAAAAAAAAAAAAAAAGGGAACAGTCTTCTGTGCCACATATCGTTCCTCATCGATTTCCACCCCCAGGTCACTTAACTGTATCAAAATAAAATTATAAAATGGACAGGTTCAGTTCTAAAGTCTGGATGTATTATTTATATATATATATATAACAATATAATAACACCTCACATCTCTACATTAATATGGAAAATTACAACATAGTAACACCACATTTCTTTATGTATAAAACTACTAAACAACATTGCACTGTTCTCGGAAAATGTTTTGCTAACCATTAAGTTGTTTAGCTACCGCAGCCTACTGTTAAAGTGACAGCACAGTCAAACGACAGATATCATTATTACACCTGTGGGGAACATGTCCTACAGAAGTGCCACGGTTGTCTCTAGAGTGGGATTTACCTGTGTAAAGACCAGAGGAAACCCCTCTGATGAGGTGCGAGGAACAATAAAACTATAAGTGCTTTGGGAACGGCTGTTTTGAAATTATTTTATGCTGCTAGGCATCCAATATATCTTATTTTCTAACAGTAGTAACTATCTGTAAATCATCACTACAGCAGAGAGAATGAATTCAACCATAGACATGACATCAGTTTAAATAAAGCTTCAACAAAAGGCGTATTTTATCATTAAAGATGTTTCTTTTAACCCTTACCACATTTTAGTAAAATCTGATTTTAGTAAATATGAATGGTGTAAGTCTGTTCTCCTACATGTTTTTTCTGTTTGTCTCTAAAATCTAAAAATAAATGTGTTCATTTTTGTTCTTTGTTCATTATGTTTTGTTTTTTAAAACCCCTGTAGTGTTTATTATTATTATGTTTAAATTACAGTAACTTTGGTTCTACGTGATACAGGAACACCAAACGAAGCTCAGCATGACGTCTGACACTTCGAGCACCAACACACACCGGGGGAACTTCCATATAAGGAGCTGTTTTACCAAATGGCAACGATTTACCATTTGTTACAGGGTTATAGCAACAGGCCCTTGAAGGCCATGTATTAGTGTGATATCACCATAGTTAAGGGGTGTTATTAGGCACCGTACCTCACCGTCTCCAGTGGCTAATTGCTTAAGTTGCTTCACGACTTACTTAGGAAAACAGTGAGCAGCAGAAAGGACCCAGTCTCTGGAGATGAGGGATCCTCCACAGATGTGGCTGTTTGCTCCCATCTGAATGTCTACCTGCCAAGGCCACGCCCCCTCTCGAGCCACGGCCCCGCCGACGATGCGACTCCACAGAGGAGGCCTTCCACATTCTACAGCAATCAGACCCACACAGAACACAGAGTAGGCTGCTATAGGCCTCAAGGATAAGAAAGACAGTATGGAAAGGAAACCAGTGTATTTATTTAATTACCTTGCGTCTCGCATGTCTGTATGAGCCACACACCTGAGTGATCAAAAGAACGAGTGTGAGAAACACCTGAGCCAAGTCGCATTACGGCCATGCAAGCGGGTGTCGTTTGCAACGTAAAACCAGATATTCTATAGACAAGTCACAGCCAGAGGCAGTAATATAGGCCTCCATTTTAAAGGGCTATTATCGTTTTTTTTTCCAAAAGGTCCATTTATGACATTAGCAGGTGGGTTCAGGTATCAAAGACGGTCATAATTTATTTTTACAAGACTGTTTACATTACAGTTTTCCACCCTTTCTTAGCCTCCTAGAATTAACAAGGACGTTTCTGTTACTGTGCCTTTAAGACACGCATACATAACCTTCTGATTGGTTGCTTCATTCAAACATCATCTCCAGTGAAACACATCTTATAACTTCAGCAGGAACGCATGGAGCTAAACTGCAGCTGACTGAACAGGTGGGTGTAAATGGAACGTTTGTGATGTCACAAAAACAGTGAGGCTGTTTTAACAGCTAATTTAGCAAATACGAACCACATGGACTGTTAATGGTAAACTGTAAATGTGTTCAACTCTGTTTCAGTAATATCTCCTTTTTGAAAAAAATATCGATTTTAATTTGTTTTAATAAAAAAAGTCATATGGACTTTAACTGAAATTTTGCATTTATGAACCACACGGTCTGTGGAGTAATTAGTACATGTTGAAACATTTCTGTGATGTCTCTTATTTCAAAAAGAGGAAATAATAATTGATTTTACATGATAAGGATTTGTTTTTATTGAAATTCTGAAAAGTGTCAAGTTTAAAGATTAGTGAATGATTAACTGTTGCACTGTTAGAAGCTTTAAATGTCCATGTCATCCCTAAAAGTGGTGTTAAAACACCAAAAACTTTGAGAAAAAAAGGCTTCTTGTAAAGCAGAAGTTTCTACATTAAACACTTCTGTATATTAGGCCTGGCATCACTGGGGTCACAGGCCGTAACAGCCCTGAAAACTTGTCTGGAATTTGTGGAATTTATTGTTTTTACATTAAGTGTTGAAACACAATTTCAACATAGACACTCCAATATCACTTGCATAATGTATAATAAAGAATAATAAAGAATATAAATAAATTTAAAATCAGAAAAAAAAAATCTGTTTGCAACCACTGAAAACAAACGTAACTAACCTTATCTCAAAATTAACCCAAAAAAGTACACAGATTTGTACAAAATGTGCACAGACAATAAAAAAAATGTGTTTCAGTTTGTCCCCATTTAAATCATAACAATTCATTTAATATGAAGCACAAAAGTATTTATTTATAGCCATTAAACATTGAATGGGGTCAATAGACCCCAAATATTAAAGGATTAAATCTATTAAATCTGATTTAAAAAAACGACAAAACTGAGCCCAATTTGGCACTGCTGTAGTTTTATGGTTTTATAGCAATTCTTAATGCAAAAGGCTCTACTTTCTTGGGCGGAGGGATTCCGCCAATATTGAAGCCAAATTCGTTTTCTTAGTTTAAATTTTGATTTACGTTGTAGATGAACTCTTGTACATAAGCACTAAAACAGGGCGTGTGCTTAAACAATGCCTACGTTTATCAGGTAAACTTGAATCTCTGTCGGAAAAAAAGAAGAAAAGAGCTGATTTAAAGCCAACTCACCTGCAGCAACCAAAGCAAAATACAGCATCCGCATCCCTGAAGAGCCAGAAGGTAACATCTCTGTCGATAAAACCATTAAAATTTGGTTTTAAAACAGCTTTTATTGATTTAAATATATTTTACAAACTGTATTCTAACATATCAGCCGTCGGAAGTTTAAATATAATTTCTAAAACCGTGTATTTGCTCCATACACGTTAGCACAACACCTACTTTCAGCTTGTTTAGCCTGCTGTGTCTTAAAAACGTCTGTTTTAAACGTAAAAAGCAGGTTCTAGTGTGTATTAACAGAGTGGGAAAGCTCCCTTTGCGTCAATGTGTAAGAAAATAAATCGCAAAAGTTTGTTTACATACCCAGAGAGGGTCAAAAACAGTCACGAATTGAGTGCAAGCGGCTCATTCGTGTCTATATTTTGAATATTTTACAAATTCCTCAGTTTTTCTTTCGTAACGCCTGGGTTTTGTCAGAAAAGTCCCTCATAGCTCAGAGTCTTTGTGCTGCTGGGAGATGCTGCCGGTCTGGAGGCCCACAGGTGAGGGAGAATGGGGCGGGGCTTCACCTGGGCACACCAGCCAATTAAAAGCTGCCACGTCACACACCTGAGCTTCCAGTAGCCCCAGGTGTTCTGCCTCCATAAGATAGGATAAGATATTTTTCCAAAGGGAAATTCTATTGTCATTAAAGGATAAACGATAATCAATATAAAAAAGAGACAAAAACAATAGTAGTGTGTGGGGACAGTACCTTACTCAGGGTACCTGAGAGGCGCTTAGCGATTTTAGGATTCAAACCCACAACTCGCAGGTGAACACCCTGACCACTAGGTTACCAGTTCCAGTCTAAGTACAAGTGATCTGTTTTCAAACATGAGAAGAAAAGATCAGATGAGCTGAGAAAGAACTTCATTTATCCCAAAGGGAAATTCTTTTGTCATTAGCATTCTCAGTGCAGAAAGAAAGAATAAAATTCTTTATGGACCTGCGTGGTGCTCTGGGACACAGTCATACTGGTATAGAAAAGGTTCTTCACCAAACTGGGTCCACAGAGTTGGAAGCATGGTGCTTTCCAGAATGTCTTGGTCTGCTGAAGTACTGAGATTGTCCTTCACTGGAAGTAAGAGTCCTAACCCAAACCTTGAGAAACAAGGTGTGTCCATGTGGTCTATCACCAGATGCTTCACCAGATGTTTGTGCTTAGTGAATCCACTTTTTCTTTCTTATAAAACCCTGTTTTTTAACCCCCGAGATATTTTTCCTGCTTCTTAAAAATTCCTCCAAAGTTCAGTGAAGTTTCAGCTTCTCACCATGTTGATGACGATTACAGGTTTACCCCCATCAACATCTCAGATGTTCAGTTTGGGAGTTTTACTTCTTCTAGTCCATTTTTTTCTCATTAACAGCATAGTGAGCTGCTGTACATCCCTGCAGCGTTAAGTTGCCTTCTCATAGTGGGAGGATGGATGAAAGCTTGAAGCAGTTTGTCTGAGAGGAGCAGTATCAGTGTTCTACCAGGTCTTGCGTGTTTGTTAGGAGTCCCATGTTCTCTCTTTATTTTAATCAGTTTTTGAACTTGTTTTAGATATTTTCCCTTACCTGTTGCACTAAAAATTCATTACTCATCTATATACATCAAATACTTAGTGTCCATTTTGACTGGAAATAAAACAAACCAAAGGGTGGTCACTGCTTTTTCAAAGTGCTGTATTTATTACTACTTTTGAAGGATGTTTTCAGATTTACAGATATTTGTACCAGCTTCATTAATAAGTGAAATATATACATACTGAGTGCAGTTCTAAGTTTTTAATTCAACACAAATATAAAGAACTTACATCTTGGTGTCAGAACAAAGACTCTGGTCTCCAAAAAGGTAACTTTACTCATTCATTACTTTCAATTTAAGTGCAATTTAATGCAAAAAAAACTATCAAAACCAACCAATCAAAAAACCAAAAAGAACCAATTTCTATTGGTCGCTTTGTCAGGAGATTTTGGCACAGATCAAACCACTGCTATGTTCAAATGTTACAAACTGATTAATGGAGATACAGGGTTTTGTTCCAGTGAGGATACATTAAACTGAAAGGGAAATTATTATTGTTTTCTTTCTAATACAGTTACTTTGAACTTTTGACGCTAGTTTAATGATCAAACTTGCTAGAAAACAAACAAAAAAGGCTCATTTGTTCTGTCAGTCACGTGTTCATTCGTGCAGTAGATCATATTCAGCACTTTTTCAGAAGGTATCACTTAAAGCTCTGTTCTTACACAAACCACACGTCTATTTAAAACTAAACACGAAGGGGTTGTACAGTTCAGACACTCCTTTTCTTATAGGTTGACAAATGCTTCTACTTTTCTGCAGTATCTCCTTTCAGCTCACATTTACCAGCCGCTATCCGAGCGATAGGTAATTCCATATAGTTCACTGAATAATTCAGTACAGCGTTTGTCGCTTTTTTTTTAGAGCTTCGTGGCAAACAAATTATCCGCTTTTCCGAGTCTGTGCACTCGCATAGAGAGAAAAGGTGATACAGCTAACGGTCCTAAAATACACAGTAACAGACTGAGCAGAGGAGTGAAGTACACAAAGAAAAGTGAATATCACTATTCTCTTTTATTTAAAAAAAAAAAAACAATGTACAGTCTTACACCTTCCCTCTGAGGCTTTTAAACAGAGCGGGAGGCTTTTATCGATCTGCCCTGACGCAGTCTGGAGGGCCTCATTTCTTGGACAGCTTGGCTTGTTTCTGTTTAGGCGGAGCCCATTTCAGACACAAAGTGTCCACTGTGGAGAGAGAGAGAGGGAAAAAAAACAGGGATTACTGAAGGACACTGTGCTCGTTTATATAAAGGACAGCTTTTATGTGTCAGGCATTTACATTTAAAAGTTAAAAGCCACATTGAGACATAAAAAAAAAAAAATAAAAAAAAAAAGACATGAAAGGCAAGGGTTTATGTAAGCGTCCACAAAATCTCAACCACACCAAACCCATTCTGCAGGGTTCTAGAGTTAAAACAGGACTAGAACTAAACAAATAGAAACTAGAAATAGAACTAAACAAATACAAACTAGTGCTGCCAAAGTTGAGGCATTATTTAATTAACATCACTAATGTTTTTAATGCCTATTATGTCCTTCAGGCCCAGCTGCTCACATAGAATCTGTGATTGTAGCTCTTTTGTTCAAATACAGCTTTTTATAAAACCCATGAGCTGCATGAACAGGAGCGAGAGGTTATGATCACAGAACCCTTCGATACCGTCCTTTCTTTCTCCGCAACAACTAAGCTGTTACTAACACTTACTAACTGAAATGGCACTGTACTCCCTCTAGAGGGCGCTATGCAAGTGATACCAATCCAGTTTCTACACGTTTAGTGCACAGTTCGTCTATTTAAGTTCCGCACACATAGCTGAATCTCCAAGGCCTCTTTTACATATTTTACACTGTTCGTAGGAATTAAAAATGGCTCCTGCATTCATAGTATAAACACTAATGCACAGTGTGAAACATTTCCAGGTCTTGAAAATGGACCGTTTCTGATTTTTTGTTCCTTTACTGATTTAGCAAACGCAACACAGCCTCTTAGGTGCAAACATTATATGCATCACTTTATCCCTTTTTTTCTCCTCCTATCCCTTAAGAATATGCTGTGGTTTTGCTTTTAGAAGATGTCCTACAGTGCTGTAAAAATTACTAACTGGAACCTGAATTTCCCAAAGGGAACCTCCCTAAGGGATCAATTATCTATCTATCCCTCTATCTCTCTCTCTCTCATATAAAATAAACGTGGGTGAACGTCTGCACACAGAGCCATTACGGGTTTACAGAGGAAACAATACTTCAAACTTTGATGTGAAAAAGAGAGAAAATGGCCTCAGTTGATGGTGGCTGTACCTGTGATGGGGGGCTTTTTGTATTGTGCGCTCTTCAGATGTTCCTCCACGAGTTTGGGGGTGACACAGATCACATGCTGGCCCTTCCAGTACTTCACCATGTTCAGGGACTGCAGTGTGCTGATGATGTCGCTCTGCGTGATGCTGGTCATCTGACTGCGGACGGAAGAAATAACCCGTTTTAATGATGGACTAAAATAAAAACCTTAGGAGGCATTGACTCCTAAACACAGAATATTTGGGAGCCAAATATTTTTTTAGGAGCCATAATCTCTGGCAAATGTAATATAAATAAAAAATATTGTCATGGCACATTTTGTCTCCAGTCTTGCCCCGTGTCACGACATGGACTAAATTGTTGCCAAACTAAAACAGTGTTTCTCGTGTAGTTTCTTATAAGGTTGTGCGAATCGTTTCAAACGAAACTAAATCTGATTACACTGCTCTCGATGGAGATGTCGGTCGCGAACGAGTCGATTCTTTGACTAAATTTGGTGAAACAAAGAGCCGTTTGGGAGCCAAAAGTGCCGGATCTTCTTGGTGATCTGATCCTAATGATCCGACTCATTAAAAACAGCCGAAATTCCCATCACTGGCTCTCGATCGAGCCTCACTATAATCAAGGGACAGTGCAGGAGGAACGACAGACTCTGGTTAAGCGTATCTGCACAAAATTAACGTTACTTTATTTTAATTTCTCTTGGCTGGGAGAGACGATCGCCTTTGGCTACTGAAATGAAAAGAACAGTCGCAACATAAATAAGTTAATCTAGTCGCGTTGTCGACCATTTGAGTCATGATTTGGAGCCCTGGGTATGAATTAAAGTCGTAGTTTCAAATCCGGAGTGGCTGTGATAAAAACTAGTTTGAGACTGAAACAGGAGGGAATTTGACGCCGTTAGCATGTTAAGTGGTTTGCTTACTCATTAAAGCATTGTGAGATTTTGTCAATAGCTAACAAACTATGCAGAATAAGCACCTAAAATAACAGATTTATACTATCACCAATCACATTCCTGTATTTCCAACTTAATAATGTACTTTTAAAAATCTTACCAGATCTTGTTTTTATTTTGAATCGCAGCAGTTATCGCGGGGGATCGACTCTTGAATCGATTCAGTGAACTGGGAGTCGACTCTGGATTCGAACAGCCCTGTTCACCCTCCGTGTACTGCCTGTTAATTTGACCTCCCTAACTAAGTTACAGACACACAATGTGGACAAAGGCTTTGGGCGAGGCCGCTTACTCTCAGTGAAGGGCAATCTTAATACTACAGCAGACCAAGACATTTTGAACAATTCCTTGCTTGCAAAAAAAACATATCGAGGTGTTATGCGATAGCGGGCAATACATTAAAACGAAAAGTCAATTGAATTACTCAAAGCACATGAATTTACTTCAATTCACTTAGTATGTGTGACTCAATATTTAATATGTTGCCGAGATTTGTGCGCAATGTCGTTTTTTCCAATGCTTCCTCGGTGCAATTTGCAGACATCTAATCTACAAACTACAATGAAAAAAAACTCACAAGATCAGAATCAGTTCAGTTTTCTGCTCAGTACCAGACAGTGGGACTGTTCTGTGTAAATGGTGGGTATGTGGCGCCACCTAGCGGTACATCTAGCGCATCACTACAACTACAGGCGCAGCCAACCACAGAAACAACGACGAATGAATCAATTTAGTAACGTATGTATTGATTACTCGACGAACAGAAAATGGATTAACAAAAATAAAGCGACACGGCATTTCTAATTGTAAAATAGCTTCATCAAACTAACTTAGTTTTTACATTTCCAGATGGTTTTAGTTCATGTTTTGTAACAATGCACGTTTTCTGTAACAATGCAAATTTCCCACCAGTGGGACTAATAAAGTGTTAACTTATAAGAAGTCCTATAAAAATAAAGAAGTCCCATTATTTTAAGATACAATCATTATACCTGCCCTTCACTCTGATCTTCTCACTATTCAGAAACTTCTCACTATTGATTTTACACGTACGTTTAAGGAAATATGATTCTAAGAATACTATCTTAAAAAGCTCAAGTAAAGTAAAGTATTTTTTTTTAAAGAAATGGTTAGGTCCTTGTTCTGCTTCTTCAGCTTTGAACTGGATCTACTGTTGTTAACACTAGCAGTCAACAGCTAACGTTACCCAAGTCTTTCCTTTAAATGCATCCATAAAACGTCTCTAAACAGTGCAGTTTTGTTCATGGATTAGCTCATTTTTATAGCTTTAATCTCAAGAGAAACCGTTTTAGTCTGCAGCCTGAACCCCTGCCACCCAGTTACTGCCGGTGTTCTAACAGATTGGCATACTTTGTCAGAATAGCATACCGGTAGTGCAAACTGATAGCTATATCTATCAGTTCAAGATACCTTATCAGAATAACACACCTACCTGTAGGTTTATAAGTGGTATTCTGGTCTGATAACTATATTTACACTGTCAGAACAGCATACCTGTAGTTTTATAAGTGGTATGCTGTTCTGATGACTATATTTACACTGTCAGAACAGCATACCTGTAGTTTTATAAGTGGTATGTTGTTGTGATGGCTGCATTTACACTGTCAGAATAGCATACCTGTCCTGTTATAAGTGGTATGATGTTCCTACATTAATTCCTACAGCCTAAATGTGTCTTAGGTAAAATTATATTTTATGTAGAACTACCTAACAGCAGTGTTACATACGGTCAGTCAGTACTTTTTCCAAAACTACAACAAAATATATATATAAAAAAACTGTTATGAACAAAAAAACCCAATTTTAATAAATGTCAAATGACAAATCAAATAACTGGATGCTATAGTGCATGTGCAAGAGACATAAAGAAACGTGTGTAACCACACAGTGATATCTGCAGTCAGATGCACTCGAACAGTATTTAAATAAAGATGTATTGCAACAAAAGTGCTGATAATGTTCAACAAGTTTCCTGACGTGTTGTATTTAATAAAAGTAAAAAAAACGTGTTTCTGTTTGGAGCAGACACACAACGAGCATGAAGTATCTTGCTGAACTCGGAAGAAACAACTTCAGAAAACTAAAATAAAACTTTCCTTTCAAACAGTACAACTACGTTTTTATGAGTGAACTGCTCTCAAATTGTATCTATATAACACATGGACAGTAAAAATTGTACTAATAATGCGCAATGGCTTACCTTTAGTTGGTGGTATGCTGAAATGACAGACAAGAGCGAATGCGCAAATGTTTACATTAGCCCGCAATATGCCATTCGCGCTGGCACCTCCGTCCGCGAGTGTAAGTTGGTGGATGTGTGCGTGTTGTGATGTAGTCCAGCTTTAAGCACTTATGTTGACTTTACTTGACTTCATTGCAGTCTCATAAAGTCATAAACATGACAAAATGTAAAGCGTCCATTTTGTCACAAATGAACCCACTACAGCACACAGGGAGTACTGTGTGAAACTGTTCGCTAAATTTAGCCCATTCACGTGAATGCAGCAGCGGGTAGCCAGTTGTACTCTTTTGTATTCTGAGCCACCAACAGATATAATGCAACAGAGAGCATACAGAGCGAGTGAGTGTGTGAGGGAGAGAGAGAGAGGGAGGGAGGTGACGCAGTTTGGAGAGAACCCGAAAGTAACTTTTTCCTGTGTCCATCTGAGGATCTGCTAGAGGAGCCGTCCTACTCCAGTGATTCTTCTTCGTCTGGTAAGTTAATAATGAACTGTAACGAGGAACGTTGTCGCGTAATTTTCAGTAACAATGTTTTTATGTGTTCCACTGATCTAGAACCGCTCTTTTAGAACATCAGTGACACTTTATAACAGAAGGTATAAAATGACCGAGACAGAAACAGTGGAGTCAGACTGAGTTATACTGTCTTCCTCTGAACCTGGAAAACCCAAACGAACCCCGACTTAATGCTTACTGTCTTGTAGTTCTGAGCTGAAACGATGTTCTAGGAGAGATTTAAACAATGAAACGAAAAACGGAACAGTAAGGCAGGGGCGCAGATGGGGGGGGACAGACCTAATCCGTCCCCCCTCATACCTCGCTCCGTCCCCCCTGAAGCACAGATGATGTAGTGATTAATAACTCATACTCCGGTTTTAGGGCTGTATAACGTTTTATTTTGCAAATCTTAAGTCGAAAACCTGAACATGCTGCTCCATTTACCGTTTTCTGCCAGCACGTAGTTCCAAGCAGCACCTTGTGTTATTTTTCTGTGGTCCCGAGAACTAGGAGCTTATTGGTTCACGCCCACAAGCCCCGCCCCCGCCGATTCGTTGGGCCCCGTCCCCAAGTCCCGCCTCAA
>JBBPCY010067977.1:0-12198 GCA_037974405.1 Brachyalestes nurse
CTATTCACACCATCACACACACACTATTCACACCATCACACACACACTATTCACACCATCACACACACACTATTCACGTCATCACACACACACTATTCACGTCATCACACACACACTATTCACCTCATCACACACACACTATTCACGTCATCACACACACACTATTCACACCATCACACACACACTATACACTCCATCACACAAACATTATACACACTATCACACACACCTTTACACACAAGTTAGCACTTATAGTGTGTGTGTGTGATCGTCTGTATAGTGTGTGTGTGTGTGTGATCGTCTGTATAGTGTGCGTGTGCTGGTCTGAGAAACAGACCCCAGGTGACGCGTCTGTGTGAGAGTCATACAGGGGGTCCTTGGGTTGTTTGGCAACTTTTGGCCTTTATCAAGGCCTCTGAACGATTTTTTCACCTTTTTTGTCATCTTTTCTCTTACTACAGTACATTGTACAAGTGCAGCATATTTATCTCCTTTTCCTTTCTCTGATGTTTTTATGTTCTATATTTTACAGCTGTGTTAGGATAGTTTATTGACTGTTTCAACCCCCCTGTATATATTCAAGGTGCTCATATATGTACACACTGTGTACACGTATATATATAAATATACTCATTGTGTACAAACACTTACATAAATGTATTTTTTAATTCATCATTTTTGCATATACACAAATGTCCATGTTAATATTTTTTAATTATTCGTATAGCGTTTTCTTTCTTTCTCTTTTGTTTATTCATTGTTGATTCATATCTATTTTTTTGTTCTTTTATTTATTTATTTGTTTGTTGTATTTTGCCCTTTCTTTTTTATTATTTATTTATTTTTACTCCTGCCATACTATCGCTTCAAGTCTCTCTGTTGAAGCGAATGCTGGCGGTGTGGAGGTCAGTGTAGAAGAGATGACCCTCTATCCAGGGGTTTTAAAGTTACAAGGTTTAAGGAACTGTCAGGTAAGTGGAATGATGGTGTTGGAGCTCGTTTTAAACTTCAGCGAGACGTTTAACCCCAAGGTGCTGTTCCTCGAACTCCCGTCCACTCAGAAACTGTGTGTAAAAGACTTTACCCTTCTGCTTAGAGCCCTGCATGCTAAATAAACTCCTGGTGGAATTACGGTGGTGCTCCGGGTACGATAGAGTCCTTTATTGAATTGTGTAGAGTATATTGTACTGCGCATCGGGGATTGCGACTCATAAATAATGCAGCCATTTATCCATTTCAGGCGTAATATATTATTGACATAGTCATCAAGTGAGTTTATGAGCAGATGTAATTCAGTGGCCTGGCGTCTTAAGGCCTGAACGCTTGTTTCAGGAATGATATTGATTTGTCTGTGTGCTAAAACTCTTTATATATAAAACATTAATATTTCAGCCAAGTTTAGGGATGTTCTGGTCATTCAGGATGAGCAATGTTTGTTTATTTGATGTTTGTTAATAACACCGTCAGAGGGCGGTGGTGAGCAATGTTTGATTTAGCAGCTTTAGAGTGCAGTATTGACTAACGTATTTTTAATTGATAATGCTTTTAGAGGGTGGCGATGAGTAATGTTTGTTTATTTGATGTTCATTAGTAATGCCTTTAGAGCTTGGCAGTGAGTAACATTTGTTTGATTGAAGTTAGTTATTACCTTTAGAGGATTGCAGTGTGTAATATTTGTTTATTTGATGTTAATAACTCCTTTGTAGGGCGGTGAAGAATACATTTTGTTTATTTGATGTGTGTTAATAACACCTTTTGAAGGTGGCGTGCTGGAGCATTAAGATTAAAAAGGGTCTAAGGGCCTTTCTATATTTATATAGATATATATATTAGGGATGCACCGAAATGATTTTTTTTGGACCGAAACCGACAACCGAAAATGAGGAAACACTTGGCCAAAAACCAAACCGAAAACCGAAATAAATTATTATTAAATTATTAAAAGAATAAATCTGTTACAAAACTATCAAAATATTAATTTATCATATAAAATCCAAACATCCCGATCGCCATGCAGAGTATGAAGCCCAAGAGAGCCGTCCCCACACACTGCTCCCCGGGCGCTGTGTTCCTGGCTACCCTCTGCTTCACTTGGTGAATGGGTTAAATACAGAGGTTCAATTTCGTGCTGTTCAACGTCAGAGACTCAGAAAGTCTTTGTGGTTGCGTCCCCTTTAGGAATTTCGGCATTCCACGCTTTTTTTCAAACGGCTTTCTGTGGGTCTTAGGAATATCGAAATGCACCCATCACTGTTTCGGTCGCGTAAAAAAAATTTCCGGCGAAACCGAAAATGCATTTTTTGCGATTTTCGGCCAAACATTTTTGGTGGCCAAATTTTTGGTGCATTTTTGGTGCATATATATATATATATATATATATATATATACACAGTAAACTTCAGCTCATTCACTGATTCAGTCATTCATACATTTTTTCTTAGAACCGAGCTAATAATTGTTTGCATGTTTGGTGGCATATTAACACACTATAAAAATAAGCATTATTTTTAAGTTTTACCATATCACAAATTTGTTGTGTGTTTTTTCACCATTGCTCCTGGAATGGAACCCCTGGGAATGTTGGGGGTTTACTGTATATAAATATATATGTATAAGTGTGTGTGTGTATGGGTGTGTGTGTGTGAGAGACGATCCATGAAGGCCTCCTGGCTTCTCCGTGTTTCCCTAAACAGCTCCATATGCCTCCGGCAATTTCTCTTCTTCACACAGATCTCCTGATTCCCTACGGAGACACACACATACAATCACACTCATACTCACACACACACACACACACACAAACATCTGCAAACACATTCTGCGGTGCAGGACAGTGAGGCCGAGGCAGGTCGTTAGATAAGCTTCTATTAAAGGCTTCCTCTCCTCTCGGTTCCTCGCCTTATCTGCCTCTGACTTGGGGAGGGATGGGCAGGGGGGAGCTCCTTCTTCCCTGAGCTTGTCTGATGTTGTATGAAAAATTTTCCTGCAGGCGAATCCAACTACTGACCTCTCTGAACCCTCCTGACCTCCGCTCTCTTCTTTAACCTCACCTATTTTTCGATCTGTCTCCCTCACACACATTCTCCCTGTTTTCCTTTCTCCCACCATCGCTCTTTCAGTTTTTCCTCTTCCTCTGTCTCATTCTTTCTTTACCTAAATGCTGGGCGAATAAGGAGCTTTTTAACAGCAGTGTTCCCTTTAACACAGTCACACAGCTGCAGTTCAAGTATTTCATGTAAATCTCAACTTAAACATTAATGTAATCAAATCAAATATAAAACCAAAGCTATTTGCCACTGCAGAGCATTCACGTTTTATATTGTTTGTTCTAGAAAAACAAGTTCCCCTCAGAGTCCAGAACATGGGGAGCTGAACCATTATAGCAGCTGCAAAGGGGACCAATTCCATATGAAAGTCTATGTATCGGAATGCAGTATCATCAACGTCCCTGTTGGTGTAATGGTCAGGCATCCCATTATTTATGTCCAAATAATACGGCCAAAAGTAATGGGGCGTCTGACCCCACGAAAACCAACATAGACTGCTGTGCACACACATAATCAACTACATTTCAAAATAAAAGGATTTTGAAAAACCTGCACAAAGGTGCGATAAAATAATTTTTGGCATTAACGAGATAGTAATGCATTAACATGCCCTGTCCCAATATTTATATGTGTTCCCCTCTCTCCCTCTTTCTCTCTCTCTCTGCTTTGTGCGGATGGGTGTGTTTTTTTGTCTCTCCATCCTCCTGCAGAAAAGGAGGAAGGAGATGAAGGAGTGTGCTGGAGCATGCTGAGAACGGAATGGAATCTGGGGCTTAGATGCTCTCTCAGAGACAGAAAATGTACGTGTGTGTGTGTGTGTGTGTGTGTGTGTATGTGTGTGTGTGTGTGTGTGTGTGTGTGTGTGTGTATGTGTGTAGGTGTTGCCAATAAAAAGAAGAGCAAACACCTTTTTTGGGAAGTTACAAACATAACGAACACAAGGCCTGCAGCCTTAAGAACTACTACATAAATCTGTATCAGCATTCATAAAGGCTGATATTCCAGCAAGGTTGGTTAGTGCAGTGGATAACACCCCTGCCTTATAAACAGGAGAATGGAATTCAGTTCCAGCCCTGGGTGAAACACAACACCAATAAGAGTCCTTATACACACTACAGAGAACCATAAGGAGTCCTTATACACACCACAGTGCACCATAACGAGCTCTGTGATGCTAAGCAGAGGTGGACAGTAACAAAGTTCATTTACTTGAGTGCTGTACTTAAGTACAGTTTTTGAGTATCTGTACTTCACTTTAGTCTTTTTTTGGAGACTTGTAACTTTCACTTCACTTCATTTGAAATACAAAACCGCACTTTTCACTTCACTACATTTCTGTCAAGGTTATCATTACTCGTTACCTTCAGTTCTGAAAGTGGCTGTTACTGTCTCACTTTTCTAAAATGTGATTGGTCTTTTAGCAGCTGACAGCCTGGCGCTCGTACTACACTATCACATGATTAATTATGGGAATTTCAGCTTTTTTAAAGAGTCGGATCATTTGGATCAGATCGCTAAGAAGATCCGGCTCCTTTGTCCCCTGTTCACACGATACGGCAGCGCGTGGCCATACTGCGAGTATAACACAAAAAGACTCTGTGACAGAAAAAATACAAACATTTTATTGTATACACATGGGCTTAAGAAATAATTTTTAAGAACATTTCACTCATTCCTCTCACTCTCACACACACACAATGTGGTTACTGTGTTATCACTAAAGTGGTTTAGTATTGAATATATATAGGACTGGACTGGGACAAAAAATCGGCCTGGGTATTTTGAGCTGTCGTACCGCGGCCCCTCTCAATGGCTCCTAAGGTTTTATTTTGTCTGGAGCCCTGTTAAGATAAATAAGGACTTTTACAAGTTTGACTAATTTGACCACACTGAGATTATCACTAGAGATAAGTGAGATGGAGAGTATTAAAAAAATGTTTGTTTTGATGTCAAAGTCAGCTGCTTTGCATATATGTCTGCTTAAAGTGGTTTTGCTGTTTTATAGCCACTGTTATGGACCTGTGATATAAAGTTGGTTGGATGTGTTCATTGTTTCCATTCCAGCTGCATTTACAGCGGTTCTGTTGTCAACTTTGTTCAAATTTATAGTACATACACAGACCTTTAGTGTAGGTGTGTAGTGTACAGTTAATAAAAAAGACTGGTTTTCTTTATCAGTTCCGGTTGTGTTTCATTCTGTAACATTCTGCCTTATTCCTGATGCTACATTTTCTACAAGCGCGTTAGATGCATTAGGGTTTGTAAGTGTGGTGGCAATAAATCAACAATGCAGTGAAATATGTACTTTTAATACTTAAGTATTTTTGGAAGCGAGTACTTCAGTACTTTAAGTGAAATTTGACTGTATGACTTTCACTTGTATTGGAGTAACATTAGACTAGTGGTATCTGTACTTTCACTTCCGTAAAATCACAACCCACAACAGGGGCATACATTAGGAATGTTTAATGTGTTGAACACAGATCTTAAATAATGATTGTAATTGGTAATATTCCAAAAAGGATCCGAAACAGGGGTGGCACCACACAAAAATGTAGTGTTAAAAAAAAAAACACACATTACTACAAACACTGGAGCAATCAACCCTGAGGAGCAGATATGGTGCCAGCGGGCAGATCTTCGTCTGCTTGTGAATGGGCTTGGCATATCTGTATGCTGGGATCAGCAAGACGAACACATGATCTTAGTAGCCAGGGTGGGGCCGGGGCTCAATGCAGTACACACCAGCAATGTTGGTACAAAACACAGCGATTTTATGTACCTCATGACAAGCCTCTCTAAGAACTTCATGATGATGGGTGTGAGTGCAATGGGATGATAGTCACTGAGGCAGGACACCAGTTACTTATTTGGCACAGGGATGACTGTGGTGGCTTTGAAGCACATTGGAACAATGGTGGTGCTCAGAGAGATGTTGAAGATGTGAGAATATCTGCCAGCTCTGACATCCTCTGAGCACATGTCCAGGAAAGTTGGCTGGTCTGGAAGCCTTCCAGGGGTCGACACCTAGCAGAGTTTTCCCTCACATCAGCCAGGGTGGAGGTGGAGATGTCCAGTAGTTGGTGATTGCCCTGACGCCCTGGCACTACGCCATACTTCCCCAGTGTTCTAGAGGTGGTCATGGATTTTCTGATCATGTGTGAGCTTCGCTGCTCTGATGGCCCTGGATGGGTTGGCCCTTGCTGGCCCTTGCTGTTTATTGGTGCTGTCTGAAAATGTAAAAAAAAAAAATTAAGTCTAAAAAGGTTTCTAGGGGTGGAAAAGGCTAGAAGTAAAAATGATGAACTGAGAAAGGTGATGGCTAAAACAGAGGCAGGACGAGGCTGTGTGGATGCGATAAGGCCTGTAACGATGATGCTTTGTTCATTTCTTCTTTATAGCTCACAGTAAGTCTGCATCCTAAAGCACAAGAAGTGTGTTCTACCTTAATGAAGAATATCTGGACATTTGAGTAGGTTAAAAGGCAGGTGGGTGGTGTATTGGTTTGGAAATGATTTACAACATTAATTACTGCAGTCCTACCAGAGTGCATAACACCATCAGTACCTTTTCGGGGTGGTAGCTGGTACATGTTCTCACATACATCTTCTGTGTACCACCATTATTTCAACGTGCATCAAAGCCACTATCATCATCATCCCTATGCCAAACAAGTCATCAGGGTCCTGTTTCAATGACCACCGATCCAGAACACTCTCATTCATCACAAAAAGCTTTGAGGCTTGTCGTGAATTGCATAAATTCAGTCCCCACCCAGACCTGAACTGAACACCTCCAGAGCACCAAGTTCTATGGTGTTTACGTTGCAGAGAACCCTTAACATTGCCTACATTGCCAAGAAGGCCCAGCAGCATCTCTACTTCCTGCAAAGACAGAGGAGATTATGAAAAGTATTCTCTGAAGCTGCATCCTAGTGTGATAATGGAAACTGTGCCACATCAGATTGCAAGACGCTACACTCTACTCCATTTATTAGCACCACATAATCTAATATGTGCCAGTTTTGCCGATTGGTCTGACCTTCTGTCTGTTAGTGCCTATAGGTCATGGTCCTTGAAGTACGATACATCTGAGACCAGCTTCTTAACTGGCATTGGGAATTTTTGTCATAATTGACTATAGACAACAAGGAAAGCCAGGTTAGACTAAAGTAGAGGTAGAGTGAGGTAGAGGTTGTCAACCAGCGAAGAAACCAGCAGCAAATCAGCAGGAGATTTATTTGCAGATGCAAATACAGATCCAAGAGACTTTTACAAATATTTACAAAAACAGCTGAACACGCGGACAGTCGTAGAAATGTTTTGGGAGGCTCGCAAGCTAAAAGTGACCTGGAGAAGTGGGAGTGTTTGACTCCCAGGGAGAAGCAATCACAAAATCAGTGTGAAAAGATGAGAGGGTACAAAGACCAGGAACGAAGATGTATCAACAACAACAGTTATACAGCTGAGGCTAACAGCAGTCTGAAAAGTGCGGGACGCGCAACAAAAAAAGAATAATGATACGATATGAAAAGCTCACATAATTGAAACCCTTCAGTTTTAAAAAGGCCAGTCCTTTCCTGATTTAAAGACCCTAACCCTACTCATAATTTATTTACTACTGCCACTCTGACCGCCTTAGTTTTAAAACAGCAAATGTCATAATGTTGTGTAGTGATGAGCAGGTAAGTGAATGAAGCTGGGCACTTTAATAACATTCCAGACCATGATTACTTTCCACCCGCTGACAACTCCGTCATATGGCTGTGTTCTCAGACACGGAAGACAAGATAATCTAGATGGATGGAGAGAGATGAGAGTCACACACAAAAAAGGCTTTAGAAAATCTGTGTGGTGCAATTCTTGCTTTGTGGACCCCCAGTGACATGCACGGGTGCTTCAGTGTGATTTTGTTGGTTGCGGCACACACTTAATACAAACCCGTCTGTATGTGGCCACCACAGGGGCACCATCCTATCTGCTTTCGCCTTTTTCAGACACACAATCTCCACTCTCAATCAGTTTTGTGTTTTGTTATCAAAAATTAAGGTTCCTAAAGACTGAAGTCTGAGGCATTTCTTTCACTTCCGAATGGTTCCTTACCATTCATCTATTGCAAAAAGAGAATGTATATAAAGTAACTTTATGATGCTACAGGCAACACTCTTTGCTACCATGCAAATAAATGCTAAATATGACTTTTACAAGCAATGATTAGAAAATGTTTCTAGCTCAGCATCTAGAAATGCTATCACTATGCATGTTTTCGGAGTGTGGATATTCTGAAGTGTGAAATTATTGCTGGGAATATGGAAATGTCAGTTTATACTTAATTACTAATGACTTCTCTACGTTTCTCCCTATGAGTGCTGGAATAGGCTCCATTTCCCTCATTAGGGTAAGATCAAAAAATGAATAAATATAATGAATGAATACTTCTTAAAAATACTAATTTCAAGGAACATTTCAATCGGTTTACGGCGTTTATATTTCAGTAGCTACGTTTCCAAAGAAATGTTTTAATGCTTCAGAAAGTCTGTCTATGAAAAAAGAAATCAAAAGTGAAATTTTATGAATATTAACATTACTGGGTTAACACTCCACTGGGTTTTCTTAGTTGGAAAACTTTTTAGGGGTATCAAATAAACATTTATAGGAATCTCTGTAGTCATTACTGTGTACCTGTCCAGAGAACTGATTGCTGATTCTCTGAACAAATTTATTGTGTTGTGCTCTAGAAGACATTTGCCACTTTCATCTGTAATATATGAACTTGCTAAGCCTTGACACAGGCAATAACTGATTTTGTGTCAGAGAATTTAGGGCTCATAAGTGTGGTAAGAACCACTCGCGACAGACAGTCAATTTGTTTTAATGGTGGTATTTGAACAGCTTTGCAAATCTTTTAAAATGTTGAAAATTAGACAATATTTGTACATGCTTCATTTTGATTTCTGTTCTTTTAGTCAAGAACCAAAATCTGCTAAGTCTGCCGGCATGGCGTTCATGTTATTTACTCTCGGTTAGGAAGCAGTGGGACTCATCCATAGAGTGTCAAATACATTGCATTCTTAAAGTTTTTTGCCCATGCTGCACTGAAAGATGATTAATGACCTCAAATGAACTTTCCAAACCTGAAATTTTAATTCCACAGACATTGAGAGTAGCACTGTTGTCATCTTTCTTCTTGGCCATTGCTTCCAGTTGTCCAGATCCAGAGTTTCAAAAAACAATCATTATAAGGGATCAATAATCTCAGAGGCATACAATTCTGATGAATTGGATGATTTGGAACCTGTTTGTAACACCTGTGTGGGGCCCTGATAATAATGTGATACTGAAATGGCATGGAACCACACTAGGTGCCTGAGGGCCATCAGACGTTCTAGGTGTTGATTGGAAGCAGTAATTTGACAAAGGACCAGAGTGAAAGATGTGTTTGGTTGTTAAACTAGAGAAAGTTAATGTACACACTTTAAACAATATGCCCAAAATTTCTGCCTATATTAATTAAAATAAAGCATCTTGAAGGTACCCCAGAGGCGCCTCTAGCAGTCCTGGCGATTCAAACCCACAACCTACCGATGGCAGGACCAACTCCCTAACCACTAAGCCACCAGCTGCCCCACATTTAATGAGGGTTTTACACTGACAGGTAAGTGTTATTCATCCTAGGTAAGTAGTCAGATTCTGATGTGATGAAATACTATCGAGTCAACTTGATGTTTTTTTATGATTATTAAACTATTTTCATCGGTCTACAACATCATCAGCCCACGAGCAAGAGACGGCTGGTCCGATAAACGGTACGCTTCAGTTTGGAGTTTGGGGATGTTTAGCCCCACTCTCCGTCACTAGCACTAGTTTACTTGTGTGAAGTAAACGTTACAGCCGCTGCTTAGAGCTCCAGAGGTTTGTTGCTCCTGATCCGGATCCCCTCTGATCCCAGCCACCCCAGCCAAAGACTTTTCACACTCCTGCCATCAGGCCGGCGGTGCAGGAGCATCCAGACCCGCACCAGCAGACTCAGAGACAGTTTCTATCCACAAGCTGTCAGGCTTCTGAACTGCTGGCATTCTGCACACGCCAGCATACACTCACCACAACTACTGGACTCTCACAATATCACTTTAAACAATGCCACTTTAAACCCTCACTGCACAGTTTTGCACTCCACATTCTAAATACCTCACTGCATCATTCTGCACTAGATATACTATTAATACTGTAAATATTAAACTCTTTCCATACTTGTAAATACTAAGCACTCTTCTAAAATGTCATTTTCTTAATATTTTACCTTTTTTCTAAATTCTTATGTACATATATATGTATGTGTGTATATATAAAATCTGTACACTTTCTATATATTTATGTAAAGTGGGGGGGGGAACACGAGCCTAAGAATTTCATTATGGGTAATGATGCTACATTGTTATCTGAATATGACAATACAACTTGAAACTTGAAACTTATGGACTACAGACTCTCGGTTACCACTCCCTACAAAATTTACCTCTATGGACCCTTATTCTTCTTCCAGCTCAGGGAATTTTTCCTTCGCCTCTGTCGCCTCTGGTTTGCTCACTCAGGGCTCGGACCTGGACTCTTGGTTGTAAAAAGCGCTATATAGATGAACTGAATTAAATATTTCAAACCTCTCCCGTCCCACTCCCACAAAAAAATCCCATCCCATCCCAATCCCATAAAAAAACTGGGGGGAAATCCGGCCCCGTCCCAATCTCAGAAGAATGGCTCCCATTCCCTGCCACTCCCGTGTTGTTGTTTTGTTTTCGCGGCTAAAAAGTGCGTGAAGAAGCTACTTCTTCTCTTACATTATTGGTGGATGGGCCTATCGCCACCAACTGTTACGGTTGTGTGGAGCACGCCATTCACTTCACCGGCTACACCAAAGCAAACAGGAGGAGAGCAAAAAGAGACAGGACGACTAGTATTGAGTTCAAAATTAGTTTATTTATTTAAAAGGTATATTTCTGTATAAAGTTATCATAGTGTTATTACAATTCCCGGTCCCGCCCACTCCCGCTTACATTTTTTCCAGTCCCAATCACGTTAGTGATTTTGTAGCCCCCCCCTCCCCCCGGCCAACGCTCGGCCACACGAAGTTGGCAGCCCTGAGAAAGTGTCCAGCATTTGGGGTTGAAGAAAGTTGGTAACCCTAAATAGACCCATGAATGCTTTTATACAGAATAAGTCTGGTCTTAAGGCTGTGAAGCAATGGTTTAGTTTCTGCATGTGCTGATAATGTCATCAAACTATTAAAAATCAGGCTGATGTTGGAAACTTCATCAGCTCCATGTTTGCTTCTGGTAAGACTTCCTCTGCCAAAGTCAACTGGAACAAAAATGAAGCTCTGTTTAGTGGGAGAATTGTGCTGCTTTCCTTTCTCTCGTCAGGAATAAATAATCTTCTTTGTCTGACTTGTTTCTCCTAAACCCCCTTTTTAGGAGAAATAAGGAGCGAAAAAAATAATCAAACGTTCTTGTGCTGTTTTCATCGACTTCTCAATTTCTTCTGAGTAGCTTCTGAGTAAACTTTGGTAGTTTTAAGACTTGAATTTGATCACTGAGACAAATTCCAGATGTTGTACTGATTCATTTAATGACCAAGTTTTCTTTTGGATTTCTGGTTTATCTGAAGATCTGATTATGTGAGCAGTGAAAGGAAAGAAAGAACATGAAGATCTTGGGATCGGGCTGAGATTAGAAGAAGCTGTTTCTCAGGAGCTGAATTTAATAAATGGGAAAAAATGGTCAGAATCCCATACGGATGTAAACTGAGTTCGGTTCTGTTTAGCAGATACAGGACAGAGAAAAGTTTTCTTTTGATCATGTGGGTTAAACTGGGAAAGCAGAGGTTTAAAATACTTGGGGCTTGGTTGCTGCCTCCCCTGTCTTACGAAGGATGTGTTTTAATTTGCAGTAATTTGGCAGCAGCTTCTCTTTGGCACTGAGAATGTTTGAATGTCTATTGTCTGGCATTCAAGCTGCATTAGTGGAATTCTTCTGGGACAAGCTGTGTTAGATCCCTCAGAGAGAGCTGTTTTTATTTAACTCATACACCTACACACCTTCACACACACCATCATACACCTACACACCTTCACACACACCATCATACACCTACACACC
>JBBPCY010068008.1:0-12197 GCA_037974405.1 Brachyalestes nurse
AGCCGTTGTTTGGATTGTGAAACTCCTGATTTAATTTAATGAAGGACTGATCGAGTCAAACCAGGTTTCTGATGGAAATTACAGTAATATATATTTTTGGTGCTCCCGTTAGTATATTATGTGACAAAAAACACTCACTGCTTATCTAAACAATTTTTAATGTTATTTTTGCAGGCACCTAAGACTTTTGCACATACGTATCTTTCCCAGTGTGAGTTTCCGATGGTGAGTCTGAGGAACAGCATGCTGTTGTAAGTTTATCTACTAATATTTGATCTCTCGATCACTTTGATGGTTTCTTCTTTTTTGGCCCCAATAAAAGATCAGATTCATAATAAGCAATGTGATGAAACTCATCTAATGCCTAACAGTTTGTGAATTATGTTTAGTACCAGGTCGAGGGTTAGGTTTTAGTTTAAGGTTAAGGCTAAGGGAGGCCAGATTTAGGGAGATTTAGGGCTAGAGAAAGCTGAATTTAGATATGTAGCTGAATGGAAGTTAAAGATATGATAAGCATCAATAATCTGCCTGTTTAAATCTTTACTAATATGCGATGCATTTATCTCAAAACACCCGTCACTGTCAGGACTATCAAACGTTTTAGCGCAGCTCTTTGGCCTTCTGAAAAATGTATTAGCAAATGTACAACCAAATTAGCCTCAAAGTATCTGAGAGTAAACTCCAGGATGGTTTTGGCTTGGAGTCTACAGAAGGCTGTCTCTTCAATGAGCTTCAATAGAGTCCTTGAGAATTTAAATGAAGGGAAAGCTGGCAATGGAAAAGACCATGAAAGGTGGAGCGCTCAAGGACATATAACGTATAGATCTGATTTTAATGTATACTGTCGGTACTGATTCCACTGCAGCTATGGTCATAAATGACAGATAACCTTGAACCTGTCAGCACAGCCTTCTCTCTTCTGGATGCCTAACTCTCTAAAGCTTTTTTTAAAGACAGAGGGGGAGAGAGAGAAAAATATTCGATTTAATACAGAGATGACTTGAAAAGTGTATTAGTGAGGCTCCAGCTCACTCGGGCATGGTGATTGAGTGCATTAATCGTCAAACAATTGATGAATCAGCCCAAATGAGCACTGCGAATGTGAAAAACAAAATATGTCTGGAAGTTTTGGCTACTATTTTCTCAGTTAAGTAAAAAAAAAAAACAACTTTAGTAACATCTAGTTACTGTACAGATGTTTATACTCACCTTCAAGGGAAAATGTATTCATATATACAGTTATATTTCTTGTGATGTTTTGACATACTGGGGCACTGAGGAGTTAATGAGGAGTTAACAGTACGTTGCTTGGTTCCATGGGTCTATTTTAAGCTTGCCTATAATGAGAAAAATAATGAGATATAATCATAAATATGTAGATTAACGGTACCTCTGTAGGTTGCGGCATCTGTTACCAGGTTTAATGTTTTAACTTCTCTAGATGAGCTGCGTGGGAGTTGCTGAATGACCAGTTTTTCTAAGCTAGCTGAAGTATTTAACACTGTGGCAGGTTGTTTTTTTTTTTGATGTAGCTGCTAAATACTTCTAAATACTAATGCAAAGAACTACTGCAGCTTAGAATATTCCACTGTTAGCGCAAGTTATATTACATGATGAGCTTTAGTGATTTCGAGTAGCTTTAACTCGTTGGGAGACATAATTTATAGCGTGAGCTGCATGTCCACTTAAGTTACCATTTTCATGAGGACGTTTTCATTTAACTCCATATTGCAATGTAAAACAAAATCAGACAAACAGTGGCATCATAAACAGACAGACAGAGACAGAGAAAGAGAGAAAGAAGTAGTTGTTCACACACACCACACTTTTACTAAGGAACCTTCACTGGCTCCCTGTGGCTGCTCACATTAAGTTCAAGACCTTAACTCTTGCACCTCCTTATTTATCAGCACTGATTAAGCAGCATCCCTTCTCGTCCTCAAGACAAGCACCGCTTGTCTTGAGCCTCTGCTACTCAAAAGAAGTGGGAGACCTGCATTAAGACTCTTCTCAGTTTCGGCCCCCCAGTGGTGGAACGAACTCCCTCTTCCGATCAGATCTCTGGAGTCCCTCGCTGTCTTCAACATCATCTTGAGACCCACCTCTTCAAGGAGCACCTTAGTTACTACCTTTGATTCTCGTTTCTGCTTATTTATCTCTTCTTCCCCATCTCTCCCCAACCTGCAGAAAAAAACTCATGCCTTCCTTACCTTGCCTTAACTTCTTTTTTGACAGGTTTTGTTTAGGTGTACTTTGCCTGCAGTAACTTGGTTGAATGGCGGACGTTGATTTAAGTTTAACTTTACAGGTTTTAGGAACAGATGTGGACTACTTGAGCACTGATGTACATCGCTCTTGATAAAAGCATCAGCTAAATGCCATAAACATGAATGTAAATGTAAGAAGGAGAGAGAGAGAGAGAGAGAGAGAGAGAGAGAGAGAGAGAGAGAGAGAGAGAGAGAGAGAGAGAAAGAATACAATTACACTACATTTACTCACACACATTATATATACACACACACTTAAACGTGATACAGTATAGTTCAAGTTCAAGTTTATCATACACAGAAGGTCATTCAGTGTGCTTTACAGAAATGTAAATTAAAATAAGGATAAAGAAAAATTAGAATAAAATAGAACAAGATAGCAGAAGTAAAAGAATACATAAAAGAAGATTAAAAGTGCGGTAAAAGTGCAAATATTTAGACAGACAGTAGTTAGTGAGAGTGTAGTGGATAACACAGAGGAGGGTCATTGCTAGCTGGGTAGAATGATGACACGGTGGTTTGTGGGCTGGATTCCAGGCTAGGGCAGCCAGGACCTTTTCTTTGTGAAAGATGGAAACCCACGATGAGAATTTGCTAGAATTAGCCCTCCTGTCAGTACCCTTGACCAAGGCACTGGCAAGAAGACCTGGAGTTGGTCCCTGCAGGCAGTGGTGTGCTCACTGGTGTTCGGATGTGTTAAATGCAGAAGCATCATTTCACTGCTCAGTGTGTGACAAAGTCATTTTTCTCCCTGAATGACTTTCCGTTGCGTTGTCTGTCACAGCAGAGCTGTAGAAGTCTCTTGCTGTAATCGCTTCGCTGTCTGACCAGCAGCTTGTGAAGGGGATGCAAGGTGTTACTCACGATGTTTGAAAGTTTGTGCAGCATCCTCTCCTACAGAAGCAGCTCCAGTGTCTCCAGAGGATTCCCCAGCACAGAGCCAGCCTTCCTAATCAGTTTATTCAGTTTGTTAGTGTTACTGGCTCTGATGCTGCCACCTCAGCAGACTGCAGCAAAGAATACTCCACCAGCAACAACAGACTGGAAGATGATGTGAAAGAAAGTGAAGACATCTACCTGCATTCTCTGGAGCTTCTCTCTTTTAGTAGTACATACTGGATGGTGTTCAAAGCACAGGAGAAAATCAAATAGCATAATTCTTAATGCTTTCTCCACATAAGAAAGAGTTTGATGATTTGCACCATTGACACCAAGATCAGCCCAGGACTGTGGAATGTAAGGGCAACTGGTCTAGATTCAGGTTTCCTTATTTGTCAAAGAACCTTCTCCTGATTCAGAATCAGGTTAAAGAGGTGCTGTAGACTCGCACTAAGCTGGTCAGGACAGGTCTTCAGGACTCTGGGTTCTGACACTATCAGGTCCTGCAGTCTTGTTCTTGCACAGTTTCTCCAGCTGCTTTCTCACCTAACATCTAGAAGCAGGCTGGCAGGTCAAAGGTGTAAAGGGAGTTGCCATGTTGCTTGTTGCGCTAGGTATTGCTGGGGCTATGTTGGAGTCCATGCTGGGGTTGGAGGTGTAAGCTAGTAGTGTGGAGCACAGGGGAGGTGTGAGATGGAAAGAACTGTAGAGACAAGGAGAATGTGAGGCCTGTGTAGCAGGGCAATGTTCAGTTCATTGGCTCTGTCCAGGTTTCCCACAGGTGGACTCCTCCTCACTTTGAATCCTGTGATCTACTTCATGTTAGACCACACATTCCTCGTGTTGTTTTGTTGGAAATCGTTTTCCAGCTTCCTCCTGCCCTTACTGTCCCTCAGCTTCAGCTTCAGCTCCCTTTGCAAGCTCTTCAGTAGGTCTCACTTGAAACTTGCTACCAGTGGCAGTTCTTTACCAGAATTACCAGGGGGGCGAGGCGAGGCCAGTGTGTTTTTAAAGGGGGGCACATATAACAGCAAAGCAGGTGAATATTTTATTTTACATATTTTATTTTATATTTAGCTTTTCATTTATTTTCATTACAGTTCTTTTTCACAGCATGAAATCACATTGTCTTTTTAAATCACACTGTCATCATTTCACTGTAGTAAGAAGGAAAAATAGAAAGAAAAAAGAAATTCACATACAGTGAGTGGTCTCAAAATCCCATAAAGCATTTGCATGCGCACTTGGCTGAAACACTACAACAATCCTTGTGAATCCTTGAGAAACGCCTCTTTGCAGTTAGTCCATTCAGGGCTTCAGCTGTTAGCTTCTACAACTGAAGTTTACAATTCACGCTGCTAGTCTTCAGGTTGCAGATAACAGTGCATGTGTGTAGCGCTTTAAGCTGTCCGCCTAGAACACACGTAGCGTTAGGTCTGTTCTTCGAGCCAGCGCATGTTGTGATAAGAAATTAATGTTTAAATCATTGGCTGTTCAGTACAGGGGCCATAACAGGGGCCAGGTGCAATTCTACAGGGGCCCTGGCCCATGCTGGCCCCCGTCTAGAACCGTCTATGCTTGCTACCTAGCTCTATTTGTTCTATTTGCAAATTGGAAGAGCTTCAAGCATCGAACACCATGAGACAAAAAACTTCATCTATTTAATTCAAATAAATTCAATCATTGCGTAAAATCATTTCTGGCAGTGGCTCATGAAAAGATGGAGGTTAAATTCATATTATCCTGTTTAGCTCCATGTCCTGCTCTCTGGCCTGAAAGACCACATAGTGATTAGGCCTAAACTTAGCTGATTAGTGAATTTATAGCATTTTCAAGATCTCTCGAGTGTTGCTAGTGTTAGGGAAGCTACTTCAAAACAATTTTTCAACTGTACTGGTGGGGATGGTATAATCAAAGAAATGAATGTACGCTTGTCATGGTGCTAATGTCATCTCTGTGGTGCACTCAGTACATTCCGGAGCCGCCTCAGAGTTTTATTAGTTTCTTGAGACAGTTCTTGTGATTACAGACTATTGTTTTGACAGCAGGTGTGTAGGTGTTGGTCAGAAGCTCTAGGTTGTGGTCTGCAAGGGGCAATAGAAGTGTATGCATGTTTAACATTCCCATACAAAGAGTCCAATGGCGGCACAGGTGACAGTTTCATAAAATGTTGTCAGTGTCAAAGAAAGAGAAATCTCCAGAAATAGCCATGAAATCTTTTGGGTGCTGGGTTTGTGATCTAACAGTGAGGGATTCGATGTCATCACACATTACGTCAGCAGCAGCAGATGGTGGAATGTAAACCACAACAATAATGGCACATATGAACTCCCTCTGCAAATAAGTGGACTTAGAGTTCAATGTCCAGGTCACAGAGATACTCCTTCACTGTAACATGTCTGGGATCACACCATCTGTTATTCTCAAGCACGGCAATCCCCCCTCTCTGTTTCAGTCCTCACCCACTCTGTCTGCGCTCAGTGTGAAAGCCTGTGAAAGTGGTGTTAGAATCTGAAATATATTCCAGGAAGCTCAATGAGGCCCCCCCTGCGCACCCCCATAAAAATGCTTTCGGTCAATTGCTCAACATCATCATAATTTATTAAAAAATAATAAATAACACTTTGCACACACACACATCTGAGGCGTAATATGTAAATATGTAACATCAAATATTGACTTAAAATAATAAAACACTTACACATTCAGACATCCTGAAACAGCTGATGTTATTTACACACACACACACACACACACACACACACACACACACACACACACACACACACACACTCACACACACACGTACTCATTTCAGTAAGTGTGATCACTCAGAAACCTGACATAACCTTTTAAAAGTTCTGTCTTCATATGTTGGTTCCAGCAAATGCTGCTACCAGATCTTCCAATGATCCAAAGATCCAAAGATATCCAAGGTCCAAAGATATTCTGACCTCATTTTCTATAGAGATTAGATCCAGCCCTGAAAGACTTTCCTGGCTCTTGGTGGACCTCGGAAAAGTCTTTATAAGCTTCTGTCTACAGAAACTTCCCTCAGCAGAAGCAACTATGATAGGAAGTGTTATGAGGAGAGCTGGAGATTTTCCTGTTCTCATGAATGAGGGGCAAAAAATTCTTGCCAAAAAAATTTTAAGCATCTAGTAATTTCATACAACACAATTAGAGTTATTGGTAGCTACCTCACTGTCCTTTCGGTATCTAGCTGTTATGCGGTAGCTGAAGGGGCCCACTTGGTTTGAAGGTGACGGTGTACTGTGTGGTGCATTTATTGGAGGTTTGTAGTCATCATGTAGTCAATATGAGTGGCCACTGAGGGTCCTTTTCCTAAATTGTTTTGTTGCAGTCCTAAACAATTTGCCTGGTTTGCTTCGCTTGACAAATAACACTGTGGCTTCTTTATCCTTTGCCTGAGGAAAATGCTCCCAGAGTTTACTCGTTTTTGAGCTTTCAGTCAGTTGTTCTTGACCTTTTGCTAAAAGACACAAATACGAACCTATAGGTAAACTTCGGAAAACTAAAGGTGCACCAATCTGATACTCAGTATCAGATATTAGTCCAGTACGGGCCAGAATTACTCTATCAGATATTGGATAATCCTGAACTATCACTTAATGCTCAACTAAACTTTGAACAATATGCTTTAAAGAGAGATGTGTCTGTACAAGAGTAACAGGGATGAGCGGCGAGGCTTTTTCTCAAAAGGCCCCATTAAAATTCAGGTTAAGCAATGTATACTCAAATTGCATTATTAACAGATATTTAAGAGATTGGGAATAAAGTATTGGATCGGTATTGGACATGAAAACATGAAGTCTCCCCTACTGAAAACTATTTGTTGAATGTTTTTATGATGGAATAATTATTTTAGTTTTACACTCATTATTTAAGGAGGGCGTGTGATCCTGGGTATTGTTGCAGAAATGCACATGTTGTTGCATTATGAAGTTAGTGATGTAAAAAATTGAAACAGCTGTCATATTCGTAGAGCGAATGACATTCACAGGAGAATACAATTCATGTTCCGCTTTCTTGTTGTTTAACAGACTGCTTTTGTAATGATTTATCTTCATGGTTCAGACTGGCTCTATATGAAAGGCCCTCCAGCTATTCAAACAGCGATTTTAATTATATGACTCCGTAGCACGATTTACACTCTGATCCTGTTTGCACATCTTGTCCTTTAAAACACAGAGCCTCTATCTCTGAGGAACACCTTGACTTAAGGAACTGCCTTTGAAATGAAAAAGAGAGTTTTCTGAAGAGAATCATTCTCTAGGCATTATTAAACAGAACATATTCAGAAGAATTACAACAGGCTGAACTGAATTAGTGCTTCATTAGTGCATCATGTGGACGTGTGGTTAATGGTATAAAAATGATTTTGAATCCATGGTTTGCAGTACTCACAGTTCTCTCTATGGTCATCGGTACATCGTCTTCATGGTCAGTAATGTTACTTTCACAACGGCTGTTTTACAAATCCTACGTATCTTCATCTGCAGTTCTCTCCCCGTTTTCTTTTCTAATTAACTGATTTAACGACTAGTCAAAAGAAAAGCTAGGTCTTTTAAAACCAATTACTTCGAAACCATCCAACATGAAACTTTTCCAAAAGTTTCCTCACAATAAAAGTCTTGTTAGCGAATGCATGCTACATGCTTTAACACTGCACAGGATCTGGTTTTAATGAATCATTACTCTCACCAAAGAACGCCATTAATCACTACTTATACAGATAACATTATTTAATGAAGTAAAGTGACACAAGAACACGAAAGAAAGAAAACAACTTTTGGGTTAATTTCCCCAAGGCTATCGCCTCTCGCGTCCTCATTTCAGTTCTCATTTCTAATAAACCTGAGGACTGTGGGGTTACGGCAAGCCGTGCACTCATAACGCCTCTTATTCATTAAGCTTCGGTGAGAATTCAATAAAAAGAGTTATTAAAACGCTCCCCCCCTCACGCTGGTGACGGTGTTACGTAATGAAGCTGAGGGTTAAACTGCTGCACATTCTCTGTCTAATATAGCTGGTAATTGGAGCTAATTATCACAGATCATTTAATCTCTATCACTGCTGAAATCCTTTTAAAGATCAATGAAAAAACAGATATTAATTCCAAATGGAGTTCACCAATAGGTGGACTGGGAGTGGAGAACTTAGACAAAATCTGACTCGGAGTTCTGGGTGGAAACGAAAAAGCAGGAAAGAAATTTGGAAGAAGTTATCATACACTGACGCTGGAAGGTCTTTTGGGAAGATCTCAGATCTTGTTGGTTGCTGACTTTATTTCGTCTCTTTCTCAGGCAGAATGTTAAACTCTCAGCTTCAACAGGTCTTTGTTAACGTGCTACTACCATTAAAACATCACATCTCGCAAAATAGTAAGCCTGCAACAATGTATAACTTGCTTATAACTGCTTATTAATGATTTATAAACTGTCTGTAACCTAATTAACAACCTGATTATACATCATTTATAAACCCTTTATAAGGGAAGTCGTATTGTACCCCACTATCCCTCATGTACTCCTGCACATTCTTACATTTGTCTAGTACTGGCTTTCGTAAAGACCCTAAATTTCAACAGATGGTAGATCTAACAGTGCTGTGGCTCTCTGTGGCTCTCCTTCCGAAGATTCAACATGCGTCCTCTCTTCACAACGCAATTAAAAACACTCTTTTCTTTCAGTGCTGTGCCTCTTCTCCTAACTCTTGTTTCTGCTCTGTTTGTTCTTTCTTCCTGTTTAATGTTCAACATTTCTGTCTACTACTGTCTGTTAGACACTGTTGCTTGTTCTATGTCAGAACTATTTGTAAAGCGACTTTGAGAACGGTTCTATAGAAATCAGAATCACTTTATTATTATAATTATCGCCACTAAACCCACATTTTGAACATCCTTTTCTTGTAGTGATAAATTATGTAAAATCAGACTATTGCAAATCCTCCCATGTCTGTATTTTAGGGATGACCTGTATGTTCTGGAAGGACAAATCAGAGACAGATTTCTTAAATAGGTGACTTCTGGTGATTTGCTGCCACATTTAAATGTGGCTTTCCTGTTGATTGTCTTCTAAAGGGGCTCTAAACTGTACTTTTCTGGTATAAACGCTATTACAGGGATGGTATCCTTAATTACATCTAAGGGATATGATTGGACCGTTTTCTGTTGTGATTTTTTTCTTTCCACTGCAGCACCACTCCAGCCCCTCTGAGATTTACGGATGCCCCACTCATGATGATGTTGTGACGCTGGGCCTGATTTGGATTGTCCTTCAGCTTCTCTCGGTAAGTGTGTTGAAGGCAGATGCTTCAATCAGTCCAGGCATCACAACGGCCCATTTTAAGAGCATCGAGCCCAATCTTATGTTTAGAAAAGGCTTCCTCACTCCGATTCAGTCATACATACTAACGACCAGACGCAACCCTCTCAATACTCAGGCAGACAGGACTCTTTCGGCAGCTTACTATTAAAAGTCAGGCCCGGATCAGTCCCCAGTGTCTGAGCACTAACAGCCCTGTCTTGTTTTCTATTTAGCATGCAGACACAATGCTGGAGCAAAAAACCATGCATTCCAAGGAATTTATTGACATTTCTTATCCTTATTTATAATATTTTTGTTCTTTTAGAGCTGAGATACAACAATGATGAGTGCAAGGTAAACCGTGTTGGCAGAGGGAAAAAACAGCAGCTGTGATGAATAGAGGTGCAGCAGAGAAATTAGACACTTACAGGTTTTATCCATCTTTGATTGCGAGAACAGACATTGTAATCCTCTTGTGGCTCTGCCTATTCTACACAGCTTAAAAAATGTATGCCAGGAGGATACAAAGGCAATGGAAAGGTATTTTCAGCCACGACGCTCTGCAGGAAAGCAGCTTTCTGAATGCCTAGCAGCAGAGATATGTAAAGATAATGGAACGTCTTTAATGGATTATTGGCCAAGACTTTTACTTGACCCCTGCTACACAGTATTGACAAAACCATACCAGCTGTCACATGCTGTCATGACAGATTATGTCCATTAATATAAAAGTGTTGTTACCATTAGTGGTGACTGCCATGACAGAAGCCATAAATTTTAGTGTAATAATAGTCACATGCTAATTTAAGGTCATGCCATCAAACACTGGGAATGCTTACACGACACAAATCCACTTTTAATAGCTTGTTCATGGTCATGAGATTCTGAGAACATGCAAAACTCAGATGGAGGGCATGAAGAGAAAAACAAAAGGGTGAAATGGAGTCTGGACTGTGTGACTTTAAATGATATTACAAGAAAAACAAACCGAAAATCATACGGTCAGTGCTGAGAAAATGCCATTATCCACACATTAGTGGGTCCTGCCTAAAAAGGTCTGCTGGATTTAAAACTGGATTTAAGTAAGTAAGTAAGTAAGTAAGTAAACTTAATTGTCATTCATGCCATACAACAGTACAACAACGGATGCATAACAAAACTACGTTCTGTGCAGCATAAAAGACAAGTGCACAGAGAATTAACCCTTGGAATTCAGAGTGTAAAATATGGTTTAAATAAATATAAATGGTGTAAAACAGTTTAAAACTGATGTTTGTTCTCCTACACGCTTGTCATTTGCTGCTCTTTCTCTTGCCCGCTCTCTGGACCCCCTCCCTCTGCAGGATTTCTCCTCTGACTTGTGGGCGGAGACTATCCTGAAAGTTATCCTGGGTTCAAATATCTTGTTTTTTTCTGTTTGTTTCTAAGAGCTAAAAATACATTTGTTCAGTTTTACTCTTTATGTTTATTTGTGTGTGATGTCATTTTCAGACCCCAGTAGCGTTTTTATTTTATGTTTTTATATTACAGTAACTTTGGTTCTATGTGACACAGGAACACCAAACAAAGCTCAGCGTGACGTCCGACACCTCGAGCATCAACACAACTCGGAGGAACTTCCATACAAGGAGCTGTTTGGACGTATGACCATGAATTTACCGTTTGTTGTGCTGCTGAAATGAATCTGTGCCGCTCATTAAAGATTTATACTTCAGCGAAGAAAGAACATCGTAGTGTTCTGAAAAGAAGCAGAAAACCCAAGTCGGACAGCTCTGAATCGTGGAGGACACTCTATGGGCTTTCTGACAGCTGCAGTCCGGTACACCAGACCAGTGTCTGGGTTTGTGGGCGGTTGCTGGGTTCTGGTCTGTGAGACGAGCTGTCAGAGCGAGCTCCGGCCTGCTGAGTCACACAGAGGCCTCTGGAGCAGAGAGAGGTTATTGGAGCGGAGAGAAACAAGTCATATTTCACACACTGCTTACAATGATTGTACAGAGCCCACACAGTTATGACTTAGCTGGATGGGTCAGAGGGGATGAACACCGGGGGAATGTGCAAAAACTAACAGGCTGTGTGATTCTGATCTGGACGCCCCGGCACCCTGACTTGGCCGCTGTTGAAAGCAGCCCCAAACCTCATTTGATGAAATTTTCATTAACCAGACTACACACACACACACACACACACACACACACAGACACACACAGACACCCTGCATGCAGAGGCTCCTCAGCTAAACCAGAAGAGATGCTTCCTTCTCCAAAAAGTATTATAGGCAGTACTTCTTATCTTTACAGAAGTCAATAAAAGCCCCTTAAAGACGTCCAGTTACTGTAAAATTAAAGCATTTATTCCGTAAATGTTCAGTATGAAGATCAATTTGAAAAAACGCACAGTAAGGGGAAATAAATTAGGTCATCTCAGCTTCGCTATGATCACTTATTTTGAAATACACACGTACCAACGACAATTAATAACTGCAAAAACTGTCTAAATGTGTGTGTCTTTAAATAAAAACACACAATATTCTGCAAAAGTCTTGGGCCACCCCTCATCTCATTTTTTGCTTCCAAAGATCCAGACTTTCTTGTATGTTAATGTGTTCTTGTGGAGCAGTTCTCCAGGCTTCCTGAAGGACTTTCAACGACTCTCATTTCCAGTCCAGTCCCTGAACCTGACCAGTTTCAGAGGAATGTTTTTGTTGGTTAAGACACACAGTGAC